>PTEX01000017.1:1499203-1527618 GCA_003342815.1 Eudromia elegans
GTCGCTGCCTCCGCCGGGCCGCGCCGTGCCGCTCGCCCCATGGCGTCTGAGAGGCCGCTGCCTGCCGCCGGCCCCGCCGCCCGCCACGCGCAGGTAGGAGTGGGCCCGGGCGCGGTGACCTGCTGGGCTCCGCCTGCCCGCCCCCCTCCGCCTCAACTGCGGGGTCCCGGCGCTGCGGAGCGGAGCGGTGGGCTGGACTTGGGCTCGGGCTCCGCCTGGGCGCGGCCATTTGGCGGCGGCTCTGGGGCAGGTGCGCGGCGCCGCCCGCTGACAGCGGCCTGGTGCGCGGGGGCGAAGCCACCGGGGCCTCCCCCGTTGCCACGCTCGCCGCACCGGGCGGCCCGGGGGCAGCGCTGCTCGCAGGGCTCGCGGAGGGGCGGCCTCCTCTCCGGATGTCCTCCTTAGAGAGCTGCGACCCTGACCGGTTGCTCCCGGCGGAGCTGCGCTGTGGAGGATCGTGAGGGCGAGTGGAAATTAGGCCTCAGACCTGCTCCTAGGGTGGCACAGCCTGAGAGGAAGGCAAAAACACAGTGATAACCACCGCAGCGCCGAGCAGGAAGAGCTGGCCGCGCTTCTGCTGATGCTCACGGCCGGCGAGTGGGTTGAGCGGAGCGAGGGAGTCAGCACAAAGCACAGGGAAGGGCAGCGGTGCCAGCGCCTAGGGGCGAGCGTGGGGTTGTGTTCCAGGTGCCAATGGCTGTTGGGAAGAAATAACAAAGTCTGGGGTGAAAACAGGGAAAATCCGTGACATAGATTTGCTTATCTCATGTCCCCTGCTGTGTCTTTCAACATGAGATTTCTTTTTTGAAAATATATGTTTAATCATAGTTCTTGTATTGGCTCTTGTGATCATCCCTTCATGCTCATTGTAGCTTTATCATGATGCTGAAATAAAAATTAAAACCAGCCCTTCAGATTGCAAGGGTGTAAGCATGCATTTCTGAGGCACAAAAGATTTTTGCATTTTTAGTATCAGGCTACAAATACAATTGTGAATCTTCTGAATCAAAATGCTGTTATTTGACCTTTAGTCTGTGCTAAATATAAATGGAAATTCTAGAATTTGAAACATCTATTGCTAGCACAAGTATTATTCCATGAAGCATTGAATTCTTAATTATCGTGATTAATCACATTCCCATGTCCTGTGTGCTTTTTAATGAGCTTTTTTTTTTTTTTTTTCCTCTCATTTCTACAGTGTGAGCAAAGCTTTCAGCAAGAAAAGATTCCATACTAGTTCATGGGCTTCTCTTGTATGAAGTGACACTTTTTTCTCCCTGAAAATCAAATTCCAACAGATTTAGTGGAGGTCCTTGAGACAGTACTACAAACTTCAGTCCTAATCTTGAGCATTGATCCTTTCTATTGTAGGTTTATTGATTTATAGTAAATATAGTTTTTATAACACACAGACAGTAATATCTCAGTGAGATGAGTAGAAACACTCCTTACTGACTGGACAGAAATGATGAAAGGAATGCAATCTGTTTTCATGAGTATACTGAGCTTTTCTCCCTGAACTTTAAAAGGATTTATTTCTTTTATAACAACTCTCTGTTTTCGTGCTGATGTTTAAGAGCAGATTTAATATTTCCGTACAATTATTTGAAGATGTTAGAATATAGGATTTCGCTTATGTAAAACAAATGGTTTCAGTATTGCAAGGCAGTTGGTGATATAAAAAGACTTGAAATACATTGGAGAACTAAGCCACATGTAAGAGATTCCCATTCCCTGATAAATATTCATGAAGAGTATGGAATTCTTTAGCATATCTCTTCTAGAAGTAATTGTGTCAAAATGGACCTGTTTGGAGATAGCTGTTCTCTGTGTTCAGAGTAAGTTCAACTTACTCAACAAGATTTGGTGGGCAAAGAAATTATTTTCCTGGCACTTGCCCTTCAGTTATTCCTGAAAAGTCAATACTATTATAGGATCTGAATTCCTATCAGGTTTGTGGCAAGGACAAACTACGATCAGTGACACCTCTAAATCACACACTAAAAAAAAAAAAAAAAAAGAAAGGTATTATGTAAGTTTATAGGAAGATTTTTAAGTCGAGTGATGTGATGTGCTTTGTTTGTTTTTTTTTTTTTTTTTTTTTTTTCCCTTCTCTAGCAACACCTGAGCAGGAAAGACCAGGTGGTACCTGGCAGTGCTCATGTCAGCGCTGACTAAATTTTTCTTCAACCACATGTTTTAGGGAGGGAGAGGGGAGATCTAAAGCTTTAATTTCTTAAGAAGATAACAAGAGAAACATTCTGTAGTTGCTCTGGCACAACCTCCTCTGCATGGATACATATTTTGTAATATGTCAGCAAGTTTTCTCTTGATGGTGACTTTTCTGAAATTTAAATTGTGCTGCAGATACTGACCATAGCACTAATTTTGACTTAAAGGAAAATCTGAATCAAAATAATGTATATATTGGTCATTAAGGAATCCTCTTCATATCTAGAATTCATCCAAGAGATTTACGTGTGACAGATATAATATGGAGTGTAATAATAAGCAAGTCTACTGTATGTAAAGCAAATTTAACTTAAAGTCATAATAGCCGAATGATGCAAAGCTTTTCTGAACCTTTAATGAACTTTTTTCTTAAAGGATCTGGTGGCTCTTGAAGAGATATGAATACAGGAGTAGCCATTTCAGAAAATAACGTAGTCAAAGTATCAGCTTTAAATTGTTGATCTAGGCAATTTGCTTGCAGTACTGCATAACTTGAAAGGAGGACTTAAAAAAACCCTGCCTCTTCATAGTGCAAGCGAACGATTAATCTGCATAAACAAAAAATTATAGTGCAAGTCATTTTGAGAGGATAAGAAAATCCCATGATCTCTGTAGTCAACTTGAAGTAAATATCAAAGGCTTTTTAATTTAGTAGCTAAAAAAACAGTTGAATTCTAAAGGATTTGGGTATAATTAGTGAGATTGTAATTGGGCTACCTTAATTTTTGAAAACTCCAGATGATCCTATACATTTTTCAATATTTTGCTTAGCCTGTGAAAAAGGCTTTTTGTTCAGCACCAAACGAATGATTCTGTGTCTCAGGCTCATAAAAGCTCCGCTTCCCAGAGCTTCCTTTGCCTGCGTCCCAAGGGGAGCTGGTAGAGTAGGCATGAGCAGAGCGGAGCTGCTGCAGAGCTACTGGCGACACTGCTGCTTCTCACTTTCTCCCAGGCATTTGCCTAGGCCCTAAGTGCAGCCTTCATTCAAAGGATTGGAACCTGCATATGAGAATCTGGTAAATGCTTGAAGCCCTGGGCATTGTGCAGCTTTGATGGGCTGCCCTGGATCTACCTCCTGTTCAACCTGTTTCTCTTTGAAGGAAATAAGGTTATCTTGGTTTGAGACCCATGCTCACCATGTTATCTAGTAATTGGGGTATGTAGCTGGGAAAGAGGCATTGAATTTTGCTTTAAAAGCTATTTCTAGATTTACTCCAATGACTTCTGAGTAAAAATGAACAAATGATCTGGATTCTACTTCATTTTCAAAGAAGTTACCTGTTCAGGCAGCTAGCCATAAGCTGCAATTTTCTTTGGTAAATCTTCAACCCGTTTTTATGCAAGGAATAGCCTCAATGTCATTGAAAGTGTCTCAACTCTAAAGTAGCCCATTGTGTGGTGTGTTTGGATGTTTTTTTGTGAGGTATAAATGTGGATTAAAGACATTTAAAAGGAGTTGAATTTGTATCTGTTGGCATGCTGGTTACTGAATTAAGGTGTAAGGAAAGGTGACCATCACTAACAAAAGAATATAATTTTGTCTATTCTTGTGTGCTCCTGGGATTGTTAACTTCTGTTGTGAAGAAGCAGCTGGTTTGTGGTGTTAGCCTCCAAGCCCCAGGTAGCGTAGATTTTAAGATAGCACTGTCATCAAAGTTTCTAGACAGCTAACCTAAGCAGCATCTGCTCCATGTGCTGGCTCCAAACTGTTGTGGGGCTCCAAAACCTCTCCTTGCGTTGTTTGAGCACTAGGATTGGACTTTTGGATCCTTGTGCCAAATGGGCAATATTGCCTGTCTGAGACCAAGCCCTCTTCACTTTAAAGGAGAACTAGCTGCTTGTTCTATGATAGGTAAAACAAGTGAAGTTGAAAATTCTGCAGGTTTGTGCCAGGTCCGTGCCATCTAAATGGTCTTCGTTAGATCTGAAGATGTGTTTTGTGGTTGGGTCCCGGTTATCTGGTACATGTGTGCTGGTTGGGCAGAAAAGTAGACGGAAAGCTGCTGAGGGGAAAGATGCTATGGGCCGTCTTGGGAACCAACCCCAGCTTTTTTTCCAGGTACTGATTTTCATGAAATTAATATTTATTTCATGTTGAAAGTATCTCCATCAAGGTTTGCAATCGCGTTTGCAATACATCTGCACGTTCTGAAGTTGCTATGGGAGAAGAACAGGCTAACAGAGCAGCCTGATTTGCAGAGCTTGGGTTCCCTAGGAAAGAAGGCTTTGTGTGAAATTTATGGTCGCCATCCAAAACTTGTTGAAACAGTACAATGACTTGGATTAGTTGTGAAGAATGTCATGAGATTAAGTGGTTAAAAGTTAATTTAAAGTAAGAACATAGAAATCTTGTAGCTTCCTTTATTGGTAAATGGTAGAGCTGTTTGATAAAGGTTTCAAGGCTCCTACCCCTTCAGTTCCATCAAATATGCTGTTCTAAAATTATCATGAGAAAATCAATGATTTATTGTTGTTACTAGGCTCCCTTGCAAACATTAATACAATACCATTTTGCCTCTGCAGTAAAAACAGAAAGTGGGATTCACCGTAACTATTTATTTATTTAACGTTTGAACTTAGGCATGAGCATTTTTAGATTTGTCATCTGAAGTCTTCCTTTTAATAGCCAGTGCTATACAATTTCTTCTAGCAGTGCTACATAAACCTGTTTAAGTAAGAACTATCATCTCTTTTCAAATTGTTTGCCCTTGTATGTTTGACCGGTTTCTTTATCGACATTTCCTTGGAGTATGTTTTTAAGGTGCTTGTACTTTGGCAGAGAAGAGAAGGCCTGTACATGTGTAGACTTAGATAGTGTGAGTACTGGAATGAACAGGAATTGTGCTAACTGAGCATACTGTCTATGTTACAAAACAGGATGATTTTGAGTTGACATTCTTTAGTCTTCTTCCTTCCTAGTGTTTGTTCAATTTAGAACTATACAGTTCTTCAGGAGGATATCTCTTAAAATACCTTGGTTTTTGACAAGGAGCAGGAGTCTATTACATATCTAGCTTATGCTTTTTGTAGAAGTTTATGTGAATTCAGGGATGTTAAATATTTTTTTTCTTAACGGACTGGAGTGCAAAAATGGCAGGATACCTGGCAGGCTTAGAGTATGGAGACTTCCTCTGTATATGTCTTGAAGTTTAAGGAGTTGAGAGGTTTTCCCAGCAGTTTGTTGATTTAATTAGATATCTTCCTGTCAAGAAGTCTGAAGGTCAACACATGTTCAGTAGAGCCTGTCATTTATTGTGACTATTTATTCAAAGATAGATATTTTAAAATGAGTGGTGCAGTCTCTGAGGAGTCTGTTTTGTTTTATTTCTATGTTGATGAGGAAAACAGAAGACATAACTATTTTGAAAGCTTGTTAAGAGAGGTGGTTATTTTTGCAAGTCTTTTTTGCAAGTCTATCTATGGAAACTAAATGTGGGTGCTGTCACCGCATAGAGATTCCTGTGTTGGACTTGGCTCATGAGAAATGTGGAATAGAAGACTATATGTTAGGAGATGTTCAGTGACCAACAGTGTATTAGCAATTGAGTGGTCTGTGAATTAGCCTTTTCTTAAACTCTCCTGTTGTGAGTCAAGATAGCTCCCTTGCAGAGAGGTTTGCTTGTGCCAGTATCTGTGGGGTGCAGTCAGGCAGGTGAGAAACTACTGGTGTCTTTACTAGGTCAGCAGTAACACAAGTGTTTAATGTTTTGCCATTTCTGGTAAAAGCGTTAAGGAAAGTGTTCACTGGAAAGCTTTGCACTGCAATTCTGTGCATTTCTTGTGCTACTGTTTTGGTAGGGAAGCTGAAGCAGGTGTGTTAAAGTGGTGGAGTGTTTTTATAGAGAAATTAAGAATCTTTTAGATGTTTTGACTCATTTGTTTTTGCAGTTACTTGTTTTGCTTTTGTATTTTCCATGGTTAAAGAATATATGCAGCAATATCAGATTAAGTAAATTGTAATTCTTCCTTGCAAATTTTGGATTCATGCTTTTCCCTAGAAGTTAGATGAAAATCCGTTTTGTCTAATGCATGCAAATGTTCTGGCTTACATTGAGAGTTTTGCATCAGCAGCTTGGTTTTGAAGGGACAGGTTCAACTTTTAGTTTTTGTTCTATATTTGCTGTCAGAATTCACTTTTTTTTAGGAAAAAAATCCTGCATAATATTAAAAAGTTCCCCGAGAAGGACATCTTGTACACATATCCTGTTACTTAAAGAGCACTGAGTGTTCATAATGCTAAATAGAATTTCTAAACAGATGGTCATAATTAAAATACATCTACACATCGAGTCTGTTTGGTGTTCCAGTAATTATTTCAATGGCCCAATACTTTAGCATTAATTAAACTGTAGAGTAAGCAACAGTGGAATCACAGCTAAGACTTATTGAATTCAGATACAGAGGGGAGATCTTGACTGCCTCAAAATATTTACTCTTTTTTCCATCATTGGAAAAATATATTAAAAGCAATTAAAATGCTTGTATTTGCACTTCTAACAAACTGCTAGGATGGGCTTGTCCATAGCTTCGAAGTAAGCTGACTGGTCTGCAGGTTGCATAGAAAGTCAGTATTGCTGCACATTGCAGCACAGGGTGGGGCTGTTTAGCCACTAGATGAAGGTGTGAATGAAGAAAGTTTGAATGTAAATATTTCATAGCTCTTATCTCTTTTTCTAGAACTTCGTTATGTAATTGGGATGTCTTTCAGAAGAGTTTCCAGGAATTCCTCTTGTGTGTTTTTTGTTTGTTTTGGGGGGGGGAAGAAATAAATGATTTGCATGACATTTTTGCACAGAGTTTGAGCTTCAAGTAAAAGAAGACTCTTAATAACAAGGCAACTGATGTTATCCTTGATTTATGTTGAAGAAGTTTTGACCTAAATACCTGCATTTCTAGTACATCAGGGATTTTCTTGTTCTGATTTTTTTCAAGTTGATTGAATTGTTGTGTGAAGTAGATATGTGAAAAGCAAAAATTGAATGCAGCAAACAGCCCTTCTTGAGTTCTGTAAGGGGTCCTTGAGGAAAAAGGGAAAGGAATGCGAACAAGAAGCCAATCTTTTGTTCCTTCAAAGTTTTCTCATTATTCTAAACAACAACAAAGATGCTTAGTTTTATGTTTGAATGTGATCTGCCAGAGGAAAGACAGCAATCTAGTTCTGCTTGCTTCTCATAAAAATAAGTAGTTTGTTGTTTGTTTGTTTTTCTCCTCACACCTCCCCACACTACAATAAAATTCCTGTTCTACAACTAGAGAATGCTTTTAAGATTTTAAAAAGTTGAATTTAGGTGGGATTGTGAGATATCATTACTGTGATTCATGTCTTTACGTTTTCTATGACAATAAGTGACTTCCTCTTCTTTTCCATGACAAAGGTGCATTTAATCCTGAGAGATAAGAATTAATAGTATTTATTGTAAATAAGTGCAACATTTATTTACAGTAGTTGCATTAATTCAACTTATGAGCCATTTTGGATAGTGTTGTTAACTAAACAGGGTTTTTTGTGGTTGTTTGTGTTTTTTGAGCACTTCAGCTTTTGAGTTTGGCTTTATTCTGTAAAATACTGAATTGGTGGGGTTTCAGGTTTTTTTAAATAATCCTTAATGACTAGAAAGCATATTTTAATTACTCTTTATTATCACTTACAGCTGCCAAAACACAGTACAGTGAAATAATGATCTGCTAGCCTGCTAAACAAGCGTCCAGCTTCCACAATGCCTGTGCAGGCAGCTCAGTGGACAGAATTTCTGTCCTGCCCAATCTGCTACAATGAGTTTGATGAAAATGTGCATAAACCCATCAGCTTAGGATGCTCTCACACTGTCTGCAAGACCTGCCTGAACAAGCTTCATCGCAAGGCATGTCCTTTTGACCAGACTGCCATCAATACAGACATCGATGTGCTTCCTGTCAACTTTGCACTCCTCCAGTTAGTTGGAGCCCAGGTATGATATGAGGAGGTCTTTGTCACTTCATGTTTTTGCCATTTATGTTCTGTCTACAGAGCATGCGCTGATATTTTACATTTGTTTTAGTCTAAAAATTAAAAGATATTCTCTCTGTAGTATTTTAATATCTTCATGTCCTGTAAAAGAAAGCACAATGTTTTTAGGACTGTCCCTTTCTTATAAAATGAAAAGATGTTCTAGCTTTCTATGTTAACCAAATTCTGGTTTTAAAATGTTCTTTATATCTAGACTTTTGCATATACGTGCTTAATGTGATTTTGGGAGAGGATTCCATCATGGTAAGGTGGATAGCACTGTGACGGGCAAAAAGTACCAATTAGGAATCAAATAATTATGAGTCACCATTGAAGTTAGAAAAAGTGAATCTGCAGATTGTGCTTACTCATTGTACTGTCATGGGCAGTCTCCTGTATACATGTTGTGTGTCCGGAAGCAGCTGGCTGGTTAACCAAGGTTAAGGTAGTGTGTGTGGTGTGGGATTTTTGTGTGTGTTTATATAATCAGTATTCCACTGCTTGGAGATTAAATTAAAAGTCTATACCCCTTACGCATACCAGGCTGGTTTTGCCTATGAAGTTCACTTGTTCTTTCATTCTCTTTCTAAACTTTTCATAATCATTGTTTAGCCTTACAGCTTTTGTTCTGGTCTCCTCACTTCTTTCCTTGAATATTTTAGTAGATCATGACTAATATCCTTTTTATTTGTATGATCTGAACTTGTTAGTCTACTGGGTTTTTCACCAGGTCAGGTTTGTTGTTCTTGACGATTTTTGAGCTGTTTGCAAACCTAATTTTGTTTAAGCTTCTGTTTTTCATGTTACACACTAATCAATTAATTTTGTCCTGTAGTTTCGCTAGTGTCTCTGTAGTAAATAATGCTCTTTTTGTACAGTGATCATCCTCTAAGATCTTGTGTTCTTCGCACATCTGTTCAATACATTCTCATTAGTACTTCGTTATTGTTTCCTTTATCGTTATGTTCTTAATGTGCTGAGTATCAATAAAAACAATCTTTCAGCACTGTGATACTCATCTTTGGTCCTTTGTGTTATATCTTGCTATATTCCACATACCTTGGATGAGTCCTATTTCACTTTTCTCAAAAGCAGTGTACATCTGCAGTGTTACATAATTAACAGTGGAGATGTTCATACCATCATAGGCTGTCAAGCAGGTCATCCAGGTATATATAATCTTTCTCTCTTCCCCCACCCTCCTTGCATTTTCTTAGGTACCTGATCATCAGACAGTAAAGTTGAGCAATGTAGGAGAGAACAAACATTATGAAGTAGCAAAGAAATGTGTTGAGGATTTGGCACTCTACTTAAAGCCACTAAGTGGAGGAAAGGGTGAGTATCTGAGCAGTGGAATTTTGATGCAGCATGTCAGTTAATGTTAGCAGCATTTATTTTCAGCACTGACTGATCTTTAGGTATCAATAGCATAATCATCTCACTTCTGTGATTAAAATTTCCCTTATGTCTTTAAAGGTTCATTCACACCTGTGACCTTTCCATCTTTGATTTTTAGTTTTATAAACTACTCATCTTTTTCTTAGGATTTCTTTGGACCAACACTGTACTAAAGTTGAACCTTAGTTCAGCTGTAGTATACCAGTCCTGGAGTAATATACGTATATATATACCAAATCAAATGATTTTGTTTGTCGTAACTTATTCGGGTGCATTGATCATATTAAACCTGATAGTTTATTAGTTGTCCCTTTTTTTGAAGGTGTTGCTAGCTTGAATCAGAGTGCACTGAGCCGTCCGATGCAAAGGAAGCTTGTGACACTGGTCAATTGTCAGCTGGTGGAGGAAGAAGGTCGAGTTAGAGCCATGAGAGCAGCTCGATCCCTGGGAGAAAGAACTGTTACAGAACTGATCTTACAGCACCAAAATCCTCAGCAGCTTTCTGCCAATCTTTGGGCTGCTGTCAGGGCACGAGGATGCCAGTTTCTAGGACCAGGTAAGGTACTTGCAGGGTCTTTTGACTGCTGCCTTTCTTAATACAGAGGCATTCCATAGAGATTTCTTCTATGCAATTAAAGGATGTTATTATTTTATGACAGAGAGGAAGCAGGAGACAGATTAAACTGTTAGTAAAATCTGCTAACCTAGTCTTTCCTTATTGATACTGTTCTTAGAAATTATGAGGAAGAATTCCACATTCTGGCAAAGAATAAACAAACGTACTTTCTGTACTGTTTGTAAGCCAATATAAGTAACACTGTGGTGGGATTGGTCTCTGACTGAAAAGTGATAGGAAACTGCAAATGTTCTCCTTTGTTGATACTTTAGCTGTAGATACAATCAACCTAAATTAAAAAAAAAAAAGTGTGCTGCAGCTAGATTTACTAGATTTTGATAGGAAGAACAAATTCCTTGTTAAAAATACTGTTTAAATAAGCATGGAAATTGACAGCAAATTCTGTTTAAATTGGAAATAACCTGCTCCTGATTCTCTTAGCTGATGATAGCCCTGCTGTATTGCTTCTATATTTATTTTATATACTTTTGTGGTATAGCATTGATAAGATGTCCAATAAGGGGTCCAAAATTACAAAGACTGCAAGACTGCGCAGCACAAAAACTACGTTACTGAAAACTTTATTGCTTAAAATCAATCTTCACACATAGTTTTGCTGTGCTTTTAACTTATTTCTAAGTTAGCATGTTTCTTCTGCTTATGATACCTTCTATGATAACTTTGCTGTCTCCTGGCAGTATATTTTTATGCCTACCTTTGTGTTTTTGTGTGTTAAAGCTATGCAAGAGGAGGCACTGAAACTTGTGTTATTGGCACTGGAAGATGGCTCTGCACTCTCGAGAAAAGTTCTGGTACTTTTTGTTGTGCAAAGGTTAGAACCAAGATTTCCTCAGGCCTCCAAAACAAGCATTGGTCATGTTGTACAGCTACTGTATAGAGCATCATGCTTTAAGGTAAAATACAAATACTTAAACTTTATTGTTATGTAAACTAGTGAAATTGGAAAGAATTCTTCCTAGGCATCAATATGTTTTACCTGTGACATGTTGTGTAAATTCAGTCTCTACCTTTTCAAATACCTAACTGGTTTTAGAAAAATACTAAATAGTTTACACTGTATTGCTTAATAGCTGGTCTTTGTAGAGATTGAAATTTCTGTAAGGTAAATAAATCCTGCTGTATGTATTGAGAAGGACATGAAGTAGTTATCTGATATTTAAAGTTCCATGCGAAGGGAGCAGATGTGCACTTGTGTAGCGAGCAGGAAAAAAAAAAATCTTCCTTTCTACTGTTTAAGTCTCTTCTACAGACTTTCCTGTTTTTGAGTCATCTTTTAATGTTGGGCAGTAAAACAATAGTAGTAGTCTAGCTAAATATCAGCTAACTGCTTGTCTTCTATGACTTAAATAAAATTAATACCTTCTTAGTTGGAACCAGTGGTGTCGATACTATAGTTTTGCAGTAAGGATAATATAAAAACTTAGAAAGGTCACCACTCTGCCTCTGTCTAGGTATCTAAAGGGATGAGTTTTTGGAGGAGAAAAGAAAACGTTCTAAATATGCCAAATCAGCTATACTATGCAAATTGTAAAACTATAGTATCTTTCTGCTGAATTTTGGCAGCTTTAAAGAAAGAATGGTAAGCATTTTTTTTTTTTTTTTTTTTTTTTTTTTAAGGTTACTAAAAGGGATGAAGATTCTTCTCTGATGCAACTTAAAGAAGAGTTTCGGAGTTACGAGGCTTTGCGGAGAGAGCATGATGCCCAGATTGTTCACATTGCCATGGAAGCAGGACTTCGAATATCACCAGAACAATGGTCTTCCCTTCTTTATGGTGACTTGGCACATAAGTCGCACATGCAGTCTATTATTGACAAGGTTCGTCAAAGAGATGGTTTAGTGTCATGGTAGAATTAGATATGGCTAGTAAAGATCATAATAGAAATTCTAGAGCCACTTCAGTTATCTTTCTGTTATTAATTATATCAAATATTCATTAAAAGTAGAGTGAAGGACTTTTTTAACACTGTAGTGCAATCTTTATATGTGGACATATTTTTTTTCCCAGTAGTTACTCTGTGTCTTATGATGAAGCTTCATAGGGCAGATTCTGAGCTGAGAAATGAAATCTCTCCACTGATATTTACTGTATGCCATCTGAAGACACAGTTCATTACCCTGATTCCTAAATGCAATTTGAAAGATGTTAAAACAAATAGATTCCCAGTTACAGGATGCAACAAACTAATCTCAGTTTATTCTCAGCTTCAATCTCCAGAATCTTTTGCGAAGAGTGTACAAGAGTTGACAATTGTCTTGCAGCGCACAGGGGATCCTGCGAACCTAAACAGGCTAAGGCCTCATTTAGAGCTTCTAGCAAACATAGATCCAAATCCAGGTAGGCAAATGAAGCTTTCTCAAAATAATAATCTGATATCCAGACAAGTAAATTATTAATATAATCACCTTTGTTCCTGATTTCAAAATTGCTTACAATCAACATGGCATTTTATAAACTGTTCTTCAGGATTCTGTCCTTATACGTGGTGTTTTGATGAGCTAGAAACATTGCTGCTTGTTTATGATATCACTGGAATTACTGACAGATTGAGAAACTTGTTCTTAATTTTAGATGCAGCATCTCCAACTTGGGAGCAGCTGGAAAATGCAATGGTGGCTGTAAAGACTGTGGTACATGGTCTTGTGGATTTCATTCAGAATTACAGTAGAAAAGGCCATGAAACTCCACAGGTAACTATATTTGATTGTTGTGTGATACGTATTGATGTGTCTTTAGTAAAAGATCTAACCTGAAAAAAAAAAGATATCTGCTGATTTGAGGTATTTATGGCCTTGATTGATGATACTGTTGTCTGCAGGGTTCAAGTTCTGAGAACTTATCACTTTTTAATATTGAACACAGGAGAGCTTGCTGCGGCAAGCTCCCTACAGTGGCACAACTTCCACAAGCAGCTTTCAGAGTTTGTCAGTTAAATACACAAAATGTCAAAATGTATCTTGCATGTGTTTTAAGGGTCTATGTACATGTATTTGAAGCCTCTCTTTATGTAAAGTTATTAAAATGTAAGTGGAATACTTCTATTTCTGTGTTCTAAGCCACAACCAAATAGCAAATACAAAACAAGCATGTGCCGAGACCTCCGACAACAAGGGGGATGCCCAAGAGGAACCAACTGTACATTTGCTCATTCTCAGGAAGAGCTTGAAAAGTGAGTATAGAAAGTAGTATATTTTACAATTTAAATTCAAACTATTGAAAATAGCTTCTTCTATACAGGCACCTTTTCTGAAGGATCATTGTATTCATTATAGTTTGAACTCTTTACGTAAAGTAGGAGATACAATAAAGCATGGTCTGTAAAATTAATTTCATTATTACTTTTTATTTAACATAATATGAAGCAAAAATTCCTCTTCTAAGAAGAAATTTAAACTCAGTGCCCATCATTGATCTGTTATGCCAACCTCAATAGAAACAATGATGATTATATTTTAATTGAATTAGGGAATAAAGTGAGTTATTTGGCTGATACATAATGTATGTGTTGTTAAAGCTCTTTTCACCCAAAGAAGATCCACTCCCAAATAATTGCTCAAGTGGATCCTATAAGAGGAGATGATCCTTACAATAAGGAACCTGTTATTCTGCTTGCAGATTAAATTGTTGAAAATAAAAACCAATTTAAAATCCCATAACTATTGAGTATTGTGTTCCTTTAAGTCTCTTCTATTTCATCAGTTTTACCAGTACATGAAACTGCAGTCATCTATCTTTTCTGTGTTTACACATATGTTTCTATATAGGTATCGTTTGAGGAACAAAAAAATCAGTGCAACAGTGAGAACCTTCCCACTTCTAAATAAAGTTGGCGTAAATAGCACTGTCTCAACCACAACAGGAAACGTAATTTCTGTCATAGGAAGCCCTGAAGCAACAGGGAAGATGGTGCCAAGTACTAATGGAATAGCTAATCTAGAAAGTGGTGTTCCTCAGTTGATTCCTCGCTGTGCGGACACATCCCTGAGAGCTTTGGAAAATGCCAAGAAGGGAGGGAAGACTGGAGCCAATGGCCAGAGTGTGTCTGGGTCCCCTACTGAATCACTACCTGAAAAGTAAGTAAAGCTTTTGCTTTACATAAAGTTTTACTTTTAGATGATTGTGACAAACAAATTTGTGGATGGCAAAGAGTAGGCAGTGAATTCTGGTCCTTGTTTGCATTTATCATTCATGGTTACTGGGTGCAAAGCCGTATAAGATCTCATACTGTGGTGCAGATACTGTTTTTCAGCACATTTTGATTTGAGTGGTCAGGGCTGTTTTCAGTTGTTTTAACTTTTAAATAGTAATGCATGCCATAGACAAAGCAACAAATTTTCACCTGTTTTCAACTAACTTTGAGTTATTTTAAACAATTACACTTTAACTTTGTATTTCTCAGCTGCAAAAACAGTGTATGTGGTTATTTTTATAGGGGAAAAAAATCCCTTTATAATCCTAGAATGTTGGTGTCTCCCTTAGAACTGTTTAGATGCTTCTTTAGAGAGCACTGAACCTCAAAAAAATGTTTAAAAGTCTTTGTTTCCTTATACTAAGCTTCTGGGTACATGTAAATATATTTTTCCTGAACCTTTTAGGTCTCTTAAGATGAAGTCTGTTCTGAGGTTTTAACAATAGCCTCAGTTTGGGGCAGGAAAAATAAAATTCCAGAGGAAATGACATGACACAAATTTCTACATTACATGGGAGCATACGTTTAGAGATGACTAACTGAAATAAGTAAAGATCTCCTTAATGATTTGTTGGTAATCCTTTTCAGTAAAATTGGTTCTCCACCCAAGACTCCCGTAAGCCAGGCAGCAGCTACCTCAGCTGTTCCTCCTAATATTGGGACAGAAGTGAATTCTGTGCCTCCGAAATCAAGCCCATTTGTTCCCAGAGTACCTGTCTACCCTCCACATTCTGATAACATTCAGTATTTCCAAGACCCCAGGACTCAGCTGTCCTACGAAGTTCCGCAGTACCCACAGACAGGTAAGACAAGCACAGAGTAGTTCACAGTAAACTCTGAACTTTCATCTAGATAACTGTTTCTCAGCACAGGTTTATAGTTCACATTTATGGCTTTTATTCAAGACCTTATTATAATGCTAATTGGTTCCATCACTGAGTATAGGATTATTCAATCAAACTCTTAGGAGTTATAGCAATAGGTAGTGCTCATCCCTCGGAACAAAAGGTAGAGATGTTCAGACAACTAACACTGAGGAGGGAAGAAAAAGTAAGCCAAGTGTTAATTATTTATGGACCTTTGGAAGTGTTGAAATCCAGTTTTTGGGTTTGGGTTTTTTTTTTTTTTTTGTAGCACTATGGCTTTCTATTTTACAGCTATTTGACCTCATATGTTAAGGAGAAGGGAAGTGCTTAAATGTATATCTTTTCAGTAGAATTTACAGTTATAGTGTAAGATGCTGGAAAATAATTTTTCTGTCATTACTCTCAAATGGGGTCAAGTTGGTAAAAAGGATTTGTAGAAATGTGTCACTTTGCTCTCTCAAGGTATTTATCAGCAATATTTACAGTTTTAGAAGGTGTAAAATTCTGGGTCATTTGTGGCCACATTAAATATTCCTTTTTCCAATTTTCAAGGATATTATCCACCACCTCCAACAGTACCAGCTGGTGTGGCTCCCTGTGTTCCTCGCTTTGTGAGGTCCAATAACGTTCCAGAATCCTCCCTCCCACCTGCTTCCGTGCCATATGCCGATCATTACAGTACGTTTCCCCCTCGAGATCGACTGAATTCTCCTTACCAACCTCCTCCTCCGCAGCCGTATGGACCAGTTCCTCCTGTCCCTTCTGGAATGTATGCTCCAGTTTATGACAGCAGGCGCATCTGGCGCCCACAGATGTACCCACGAGACGATATTATTAGGAGCAATTCTTTACCTCCTATGGATGTGGTGCACTCATCTGTCTATCAGACATCATTACGTGAGAGATACAACTCTTTGGATGGGTATTACTCTGTGGCTTGCCAACCTCCAAATGAACAGAGGACTGTGCCTTTATCGAGAGTAAGTGGGGGGGGGGGGGGGGGGGGGGGGGGGGAAGGGAAGGTTGCACGCTTAAGGCTAGATGTTGTGACTGAAAGCTTGATAAATAATTTGCAAAGATCTCTTCTGTTTAGTTGGGATTGGAGTAGTCAAGAAATGTGTTCTGGCCTTCCGTTTTGTTTTTAACCCAAACAAAATAGTCCAGTAGGATAGATTCCTAGCTGTCTGAATTAGGATGAGAGCCCTACTGTCTCCAACAGTAGGAGACATTGTCTCCTACATGTTTAAGCATTGTTTTATCCTGCAAAGGCTGGATTCTTCTCCAAATCC
Organism: Eudromia elegans; assembly: GCA_003342815.1. Classification (NCBI taxonomy): domain Eukaryota; kingdom Metazoa; phylum Chordata; class Aves; order Tinamiformes; family Tinamidae; genus Eudromia; species Eudromia elegans. The sequence continues at coordinate 1,515,802 of PTEX01000017.1, forward strand.
ATGTGGGATTTTTCCAGTGATATCAGTGGAAGGTTCCAGACCTAAGGGAATATGGAGGACCCAGTGTATATTTCCTGGCCCAGGCACTGAATCTCTTCTCCTGTCCTTGTGCTTTTGTTTCTCTCTCAAATATTTACCATTTAGGATATGGTATAATATATGGTCTTAATACTTATTATTTGCCAGGAGCCTTGTGGTCACTTGAAGACTGGTTATGATGAGCAGCTAAGACGGAAGCCAGAGCAATGGGCACAGTACCACACCCAGAAAACTCCGCTTGTATCCTCAACCCTTCCTATGGCAACACCATCTCCAACACCGCCGTCTCCTCTCTTCAGTGTAGATTTCAGCACAGAGGTGGGAAGCCAAAGAATGTCTTTATTTTTCCCTTCCTGGTTCTGTAGGATAACATTTAATATTTCCAGTAAGGATTTTCTGTCTGCCATCTATTTTCCGTAAAACAAAGCTAATCTTAAAGCAAAAGGAGAGTAATGTCTAATAAAGAATGCGTCCAGCTTGGCATTAAGCTGATGCTAAGCATGATTCTTGACAGAAGGTCAAGTGAAGAGGTGATTTAACTACCTTCATTGAAAGAAATGTCGTTATTGAACTACACTGTGAACCTCTAGATTTTTATGTAGGGAACAGCTGTTTTCCGTTAAGGACCACTTTCCCTTTTATGCTCGTAATAGCATTATAATGTGATGAATAGACTGGATCAAGCTGCAAATACTCCTCAAGTCCAAGAGAATACATATTCTCCAAAAGTGGTAAAAAAGTACTGTATGTCTACACAACACAGTTCAATAAACAAGAAGTTGGAAATTGGATATGTGCTTTTGAAGCAGAAAAATAAGAATCAATATTGAAATATTTATAGTTACGTTAAACTAAATGCATCCTAGAAAGTGCCTGCAAATGTCTTTGCTGTGGTTTGGCAGCTCCATTTATAGAAGCAACATTGTTAACACTTGAGGTATTACACAGTGGTTATTTGGAAGAGTAAGCCTTGCACACTAGGTGTACCTGAAACCCCTCATGGTGCTCAGGGAATGTCAGGGTTAGATCTTCATCCGGGTTGGAGGTTTTTAAGCCTTACTCTGTCTGCCACTGGCTTCTCCATTAAAGGAAAAATTTGTGGCTCCCTCTCCATTTACTCAAATATTTGACTCGAAGCTCACCACTGATGCAGTAGCACTGAATTCAACCTTGTTGGCAAGGCTTGCAGTAATTTCTAGTGGCAAACGTTGCTGTTCTTTAACAGAAGTCAGCTGTGATGGTTTAAAATTCAGCTGTAAATGGGTAGTGCAGCTCCCGAGTCAGGTTTTGAATATGCATAAAACTTCATAATTAGACTTTTGAGGTGATTTCATTAAATAGCAGCCCATGTCCTTTATTTTAAGACTGAATGTTTTTTCATATTTACTACTTACTTATTTCATTTTTCATAGTTCTCGGAGAGTGTCAGTGAATTGAGTGGAACTAAATTTGAGGAAGATCATCTCTCCCACTATTCCCCATGGTCTTGTGGCACTATTGGCTCTTGCATAAATGCTATTGACTCGGAGCCCAAGGATGTGATTGCCAACTCAAATGCTGTTCTGATGGTAGGGCTTTTCTGCCTGTTATCTGCTTAGTGTAATGATACTTACATACTGAAGTGTCTTTACTTAAACTCCCCTCTCCAATAGATTCCATTCTTGGCATTTTCATTTCAAGTAGTTCTGCCCTTTTGAAATTCTTTGGAATATCTTTTTCCAGTTTTGTAAACTATGTGTTTATTTCAGTAACAGACTTTAGTGTCATGAATAGCATTCTTTAACATTAAAAATAACTGTGTAAAATAAGTTCTCTGTAAATTGAATTTGTAGGCAACATCGAGTATGTGGTCTATAAAGTAATAATAATTCTTTAACCGCATTTTCTGATCTGTTTGTTACGTATTTACATATATCCATATTACACATTACAAAACACTTTTGCTATTTAGCTTAAATAATCCATGTTGTACAAGTAAATTACTGGGCTTTTCAGTTCTCTAAGATTTGTTATGTTGCAGTTGTTTCAGGGTGTCATAACTTTAAGGTTAGCCCCAGGAGCAATATAAGCATTATAGAAAAGACATGGAAAAAAGGTGAAATACTGTGATCCCAGAATAATCAGCATGAACTTGAACTTGGCTCCTGTGTACCTACAGAGCATCTATATGAATTATTTCCCTATAGTATAGTCTAGGGAAGTGCATTTCCTATAATAATGGACATAAATCCATGGGGAAAAAAAAAAAGGCAACTTGCATGAAAGAAAAGACTAATTTAATTGTTTGAAGGCAAGGGATTGTTGTAGTCTGGTTGTTTTTTTTTTNTTTTTTTTTTTTTAAATCAATGAGTCTTCATGATTTCTGGAGGCTTTCTGCAATGTAGTATAGCAGACCTACCTTTGTAGTCCATATAGCAAGTTTAAGCAAATGTATTTGATGTCTGCTTGATACTGCCCCCTTCAAATATAGGGAAGGGTACTGAAGGACATAAAACAGTCTTCTTGAAGGACACTAGACCTTTTCCTAACTGGAAAAACTAGCTTGGGAAAGCAAAACTGCTTCTTATAGCACTGCTTCTGATTTAGTTTTTCTGATTTGGTGGGTGTTTTTTTTTTTTTTTTTTCCATTTAGTGTGCCATTAAAGAGCAATCCCTGTGTTTCTGTGTTTCATCTTGGTGCAGATTAGCAGCATCTTACTCATTAATGATAGTGACAAAGTCATTTGCCATCTGAATAATCCAACAACCTCAAATCAGTCCCTATATCTTTTTCTGTCTCAAACGTGTAGGATTTGGACAGTGGAGATGTCAAACGGAGAGTACATTTATTTGAAACTCAGAGAAGGGCAAAGGAGGAAGATCCTATAATCCCGTTTAGTGATGGACCGATCATCTCCAAGTGGGGTGCCATCTCCAGATCATCCCGCACTGGCTACCACACAACTGATCCTATTCAGGCCACTGCTTCCCAAGGAAGTGCTACTAAGCCCATCAGTGTATCAGGTACAAGTACAAACTGCCTATTGTCAGTCCAGCATATTTCACAACACCATGTGATCCTTCTCATGGATACTTACTGCAGTGATGATGATGGATGTGTACTTGAAATATCTGTATATCCCACTGTGAGAATGGAGGAGAAAATCAATTTTATATTAATTTCTTACAGATTACGTCCCTTATGTCAATGCTGTTGATTCAAGATGGAGTTCCTATGGCACAGATTCCACTTCATCAGCACGTTATGCAGAACGGTATGGACTTTATTTCTGTGTGTGTTTTTTCTTATTTAATAGTGTGTATCTAATACCTAATGCAGCTATTAGTACTCACTTGTTAGCAATATTATGCTTGAGAGGCCTAATCAGAGAACTGAGTTGGGTTACCTCCAAACTGTAATCTCAAAATCTATTATCTTGAGTCAGCTCTTAAGTTTTCCTACTTTTTACATACATTCAATGTGTGTAAAGTAAGGCTGGCTGTGATAAAGTGCCTTGGAGTATTTGACTGAACTTGTTATGCATTTGAACACAAACTATGTGGAAAATAACATGAGCGACTAGGGAAGTCTGAAAGGCCTGTGATTTTAGAGGGCTTGTTTTTAATTCCTAATTTCACCTGCATGATGTAATATCTACTTTCTCTTAAAGGGACAGATTCATAGTTACAGATTTGTCTGGTCACAGAAAGCATTCCAGCACTGGAGATCTATTGAGTATTGAACTACAGCAGGTAAGATCAGTTATACCATGTCTAAAACTACATAGAGTGAAGTGATTTTTTTAAATGAGTAATTTTTCTGTATAAATTAACAGAACTAGTGGAATTGACAAAATCATCAGTAAAAGTTATCTAGACATGAGCACTGTGAACCCCAGTATAATGCACAAGGGTTGTTAATGCGTCTTGTCTATTGACCTCAGTAAGACTGTTCTGGAGAAAAAGATACAGGCCTGATAAATTTCAGCAAAAACAGAACATAGTAAATGCTGTCTGCTTGAGAGAATATAGTTGTACATCTAGAGAGAGGACTGTTCTTTTTGTGAGCTGCTTTATTTTGCCATTTGACAATATATGGTTAAGTAGGTTGTAGGTAACTGGTATGTTTCTTTCCATAGGCCAAAAGTAATTCATTATTACTTCAGAGAGAGGCGAATGCACTAGCCATGCAACAGAAGTGGAATTCTCTAGATGAAGGCAGTCGCCTTACCTTAAATCTTTTAAGCAAGGAAATTGATTTGAGGAATGGTGAGGTAAAGAAAGGGGTGACTGGGATGAAAGACATCTTTGAGATATCGGTGATTTACGTATGCACACTGACACATATACTTTTAGTTTTAACCTTTCTAAATATTTATAATACGGTTTGCGCAAGTTACCTTGTTGTTGCACTTAGTTACTTCCCTCAGATCAAGTACATGCTCCTGCTATGGTGCTGCTTTAATCTTCCATTTACAAAATGACAACTTGCACGCTATCCTTACTCTTTTTGCTAGTTGCAAATGTTGTAAATCCTCTGCCAACAGAGTCTACAGAAAATGCCATTCCAGTACTCGTTCTTCTATTTCAGGACTTTTTAGTGAAGTCAGATTTTGTTGTGTATCCTATTTTGACTGTGCCCAAAATTCTGTTTACGTCTAACAAGCTATTTTATGCCCAGAAATGCACTTTCTATTTTTACTCTTAGTAGTTGTGTTATATGCAGCTGGCGAAAAGCCTACTTCATATTTAATGTATTTAATTCTTTTTCTTTCAGACTGATTATACTGAAGACTGTGCAGATGCAAAGCCAGATCGAGACATTGAATTGGAGCTGTCAGCCCTCGATACAGATGAACCTGATGGGCAGGGTGAACAAATAGAAGTAAGTACAGAAGCAGCAGTTGAAGAAGTCGTTGGGTTCTCTCACTGGTTACTCAACAGTTTCTAGAATTTATAAATTAAGTTTGCTTATAATGATAGTAAAGATGTTTAAGTTTTATACTAACACTAAAATTGTCTGGCGCTTGGACTGTTTTAACACTAGGGAGGTCTCATACCTCTACAAGTCAGATAATTGACTGTCAGTACTAACAGTACTAGCTGAGTGTTTTTAAAAAAAGTCTAGTGTTTTCCTTGTGATAGCTTTCGGCTATTAACATTTGATTGTGTTGAATAATATGTGTGTGTGGGGGGGGGAAATTCACTCCCCCAAACCCAAACATTTTTAAACTATAATTATAAAATGTTGCAAAGCACTTCTGAAATGCCTGATGAGGGTGGGACCTAGGGAGCTTCTTGAAAAACTTCCAGTTGAATTTCAGTCCTGTTGATTTTTAAAGTAGTCTGATAAATTATCTGATAAATTTATGCATTCTGAAGTTAGATATCTGCGATAATGATAGGCAAAATTATAAAACATGATGGTGTGAAATAAAAACATAACGGAGGAGTCTTATGAATAAGAAGACATAATGGGAAGATGCAAAGAGACATAACAGGAAATCTAAAGCCAATAGTGACAGTATTGATGGACTTCTCCCCCTTTCTGTAGGAGATTCTGGATATACAGCTAGGTATTAGTTCTCAAGATGATCAGCTGCTCAATGGAACAACTGTAGAGAATGGCCATCCGTTAAAGCAGCACCAGAAGGAATCTATGGAACAGAAGAGACAAAGTTTAGGTGAAGACCTTGTGATTCTGTGAGTGTTAGACAAAACAGCAGTGTCTGCCAGTGTGAGACAAAACATCAGAATCAGGATAGTGGAAGTATGACTGTTTAAGAATGAACTACATACCTGCTCATATTTAAATTAGACATCTGCATTAGATATACATATTGAAATAGGAAGAAACTGTTAAGAAATAGTTCATAAACATGTAAGTTGCAGGATCATATAATTTTTCATATATTAGATTACAACAATGCATATATTGAAACGTTATAGCTGTTAAATACTCTGCACAAGCATTTTTATAGTTGCAGAAAATTAAGGAAAGGTTCAAAAGGTTAAATGCCAGACTATTTGCACAGATCTCCATAGAGATAGTTTTGAAAAATACACATATAATAACATATAATGCAGCTTTTGAAAATTGGGCAGACCACATTTAATGTCATGAATGTGCCTTTTCATAGTAAGATATTTTGCCTATTGCTAAGAATTAGTTGGTCATGCTTATTTAATGCATATGATTGAATTCCAGATACTTGTGCATGTACTTGTTTAATATTTGTAACTTATTTTTCTCCTCAGGGAGGAGCAGAAAACAATCCTGCCCGTAACTTCTTGCTTCAGTCAGCCGATCACAACGCCTGTTAGCAATGCAAGCTGCCTGCCCATCAGCACGTCAGTCAGTGTCGGCAGCCTCATTTTGAAAACTGCTCACATTATGTCCGAGGATAAAAATGACTTTTTAAAGCCTGTTGCAAATGGCAGGATGGTTAACAGCTGAGAGGCATTCATCTTTCCAGCTCGTGACCACACCATGGAAGCATTTACACTAGCTTTTTATATATATAATATATATTATATAATGTATATTTTTTTTAAAAATAATATTGGGGTCATGCATTTCCTGTGGACTCTTTGATACTTCAAGCCCCTCTCGCATTAGCATTCTGAAGAAAAAAACTTACTAGTGTAAGGCGTTCACTTTCCACAAACAAATGGAATTTGGACATTGTTTTACTTAAGCTTAAAGCAGCTTTTTATGAGTTTGTAGCAATCCAGTGCGGTATCTGAGCCATTCTTGTTTAAAATGGCTTCTGTAGAAAACTAACAACTCAGTTATTTAAACTAGCAGGATCCTACGATGATACATCTAGTGAAAGGAAAACTAACTTATTTGTCTCTATTTTGTTTCATGAGAGAGGAACTTGTGTCTTGTTGCAGCTGCTTTTTCTTTAGTTGTGCAACTTTGCATGGAGTATTGTTTCCTGTTTGAAGACTGAGAGGTGGGGGTTTGGACTTGAGACTTTTACAGGGTTAACACACCATTAGCTTTGCACTGCTGCATTATTTGCAGGTCTGTAGTACAGTGCTTTGCTGCAGCTTTTTATTTCCGTATCTTCTCCCAATTTCTGCTTTAGTACTGTTGATAATACAAACATACACAGGCTACTTGTCAAAGTAAAGTTATTAAAAGTAAACCAAGTGCCTAAGTCCTCCAGCTAATATACTAGGTATTGATTTCCTCAAGTTAAAAATGAAAACTGTCAGCCATTTCATGAGGTTATGCACTAATGTAACAGCATTTTTTTTTCCTTTGGTTTTATTTCCTATTAACAGTTCTCAATTTGCAGATTATAGAATCCAGATGACTTGGCAAATAGTATCAGGTGCTCTTGGCTTTCCGTTGAAAACCCTGTATGTAGTGTTTGCACTGACTAACAAGATGGTATTGCTGGTTTTTTGTACTGTTTTGTTTTTAATTTAAACTAAATATTGGAAATCTAAGGCAGTTGTGTTACCTTTGTTAAATGTTGTTAAAAGTAATTTTGTATTCAGGTTTTATTTTGCTTGTTCAATGGCAACTTATTTTCAAACACCTTGAAAATACAATAATATAGCATTATCTGACCTTCAGAGTATTGAAAAGTGTATGAATTTATGCCCTGTTAAGATGTGACTGAAAATCATATAGGAGATATAAATGAAAAAGAAGTTTTCATAAATATACTCAAACTAGAGCCCTGGGCATATTCTTAGGAAACTTAAAAATCCACTCTTTTTTTTTTTTAAAGAAAGCAGGATTCACCTTCCTGATGATTACTGTCTTCCTTTTTTTTTTCCCCTATTCCTTTTCTTTGTGACAAGTTTTACATTTTTTTTTATGTTTTTATTAACTTCTGTGAAGTTGTTTACTCTGAAAATTGTACTGGAATATTTTAAGCCAAGCTGATCTTTCACCAGGTGTACTGCATGTAAGGGCTTTTCCTGCTAGCAAAATGCTTAAAGAGGATCATGTTACTGGTCGTCTGAGTTGTTATTTTACAAAATCATAGCTATGTGGTCGGGTAAGATTTTGATAACTGTTTTGTGCACGTTTCTGGGGGGTGGGGGTTGGCATTTCCCTGAGGGTTACTGATTAGACTAAGTAAATATTGGTGTTTGATATCTCTCCTAATGAAACCTGTCCATGAAATAATTATGTTGTAAATATACCTGAAAATCCAAGGGTTAGTTTTGATATTCTGGTGTCAGTATGGAAGATCTTACACATCTATTTAATACTCAAATGTAAAGGAATGTATGTAGAACAGTCGCGTAGTCTTTTCTTAGTTTCCTTTGGCTGTTGCTGTACCTTCCTCTATAGCCAGAGCCACCTCATAGCTAGGATTAGACTGGTATGTTGTTTCACTTGCAACTCAAAGTGAATGGATACAAGAACCAGGCCACCTTTATCACCTTAACTTATTTCCTGTTGATGTTAACTTTAACTTACAATGTTAGACATAAATATGATTGTTGTATATTTTATACCTAGACCATTCTGTAAATATGAATTTATATTACTTTTGAAATGCTTCTGAGATAATATTATTTGCTGTACAATGTAATTCCAAAACAGATATGCAAACAAGTATGTCTCTTTCATGGATATTTAAAACAGTGAGATCTTCCATGTTGAAGGTGATGTAATTTTTTTAAAAAGATTTTTAAATTTTAAATTGCTATTTTGTTACAAAAATAGAGAAAATATAAAGGTTTGAGAAGTCCTTATTTGCCCTCAGGGAAAGAGCCCTCTGTGCACCAGAACTCCACAGAACATCTTCAGCATGATCTGAGGGTGAATATATACTACATAAATTGATTGTGTATTTACCTTAACTTTTTAATTTTAAAATTGCAGTTTTAAAAACTTGGTTGTGCTCTGCTGGAGGGGGATTGGGATAAGCTGCTTACACACATTTGCCTATTTGTCCAGTGAAATTACATAAGCCTAACATATTCCTGCCAACCTTATTGGCATATTTAAGAACAAATGTATTTATATACTCTTGTCTGCAGCAGGAGGTCCCATGATATAACAGTTCTCTAGGATGACCATATTCTTCATATGGAAAGTTGGCTCTTAGATGAGGAGATTTTTTTGCTGTTGTTATTGGAATTTTAATATGTAGAATGACAGGCAAAAGAATTATTTGGGGGGTTAATAGCATGCCAGCTTGGTCTTACAGTTTTAACAGTGTGTGATTTTTTTTTTTCTTTTTTTTTTTTCTTTTTTCTTTTTTTTTTCCATAAAACTATGCCCTCCAGTGCCCTGATGAGTAGAAGCTCCAGGTGGGAACCTAGTTCTGGATCTTTGAGGTTTCATCCCTTGACCCTAAACAAACCAGTATGTATTCATTTGTCTAGCTGTGAATCAGGTGCCTTTGGGCTATGGAAGGGCTTATTTTCTGACACTGACATAGTGACTAATGTTCATGAATAACAGCAGTAATTCCCAGTGATTTCTGGCCTAACTTACCTTGTTGTCAGAAAAAGGCCCATAGCAGATTGGGAAGAAGAGATGGGCTCTTTTGCTTTGCTTGGACAAGCATTTTGGATTGTTTATTTTTATTTTTTTCCCCTACTAGGGGTACAGCAGGGATTTCACATGCAAGAGATGCAGGAATTATTAGTACCTAAGTTAATCGTGTTGCCTCGCTACCTTGATTCATTCCTTGTTTTGCCTCATTTCCCACATAGGTCTTAATAGAGACTAATGCTTGTGCTGGGAGAATGCTCGTGTGAGAAAGTAACTGTCTGTACGTTGTTAACATATAATTTATAGCAGAGTGATTGCCCTGCTACTGATATTTCGTTCCTGTAAGCAGGTGACAAGAAATGAATCTTAGTGTTTATGCAGATTTTGCATTGTAGAATGTATACTAGACCCTTCAAAGGAAAGGTTAGACTCTTTGCAAAGCAAACTGGCGTTGGTTCTTGGTAGTCTAGTACAGGGACACTGAAGTTTGACACTTAATGAGAGAGGCAGTTGTATGCAGCAGATTGTGTTAAATGAGCTCGCTCTTACTCTTTGCTGAAGTCTAATTTGGAAGGTTTTAGTGCTTTGATAACACAACTGAAATTTTAATTTATCCTGTACTCAAGAGCTGAAGGCTCTTCTTGTATAATAGTGTACTAGGCTGAATGAGGTACAAAATAATGCACGGTGGTCAGAAAGAGATGAGGAAGGAATACTTAAAAATAACTTTTATCTAAGCTCAGAATAGTTCCAAATATTATTTGTTTGCTTTTTTTTAAAGCACAAGTTGTCAAGTTCTGCCTGTTGCTGTACATAAACACTGTATGCCAGCAGCTCCTTGATCATATTTGTGAATAGATTTTTCATTATTATTAGACTGTTACTAAAGGAAGTTGTTGAATTTGAGTAACAAAATGAGAACTTATCTGTATGATTGAATTTATCTATGGTATGTAAAAATCCATTCTTTGTTGTAGTTTAATCCCTTTTGTTAGGAAATTCCCTCTTATTGAGGGACCTCTTCTGCAAGCAGAACACAATAAATGTGCTTTTTAAGTGACCCGATTTAACCAGTATAAATGAACAGCTGACTTTGGCAGTAGTTATGGCCATGTATCTCTTAGCTGGCAAGAGAGCGGAACAGAGAAAAAGGGAAAAAAAAAGAAAAAACCAAAGTGTTGGTGAGATGAAATGGATCTGAAGAATCCAAATTCCCCACAGCAGCCATAAAACTATGCCTCGTTGCTTGGGGGCGGGGAAGGCGTTTGTGGAAGCGTTCCTTGGGAGGTCAGCTGTGGAAGTTGCATTCAGACGGAGCCCGGCTGCAGTAGCTGCTGCCGCCGGCCGGGCTCCCGTGCGCGTAGCCCGCCCGTCCCTGCAGAGCACACCTCCGTGACCGCGGCATGGGAATGCATGCGTGTTCGTAGCTGGGCAAACAAGTACATTTTACGGTAGTTGTGATACAACACACGTGGCTTTGATTTGTACTGCACATCCCCACTGTGCCGCCACTCAGACGTATTGTGGTTAGCTTGCAGCATCCGCATTTATACTGTTTACTGCGTATTCTTTTCCCTGGAAGTTTTAAAGAAAAAATTTTTTTTTCTTGTTGCATTGATTACATTTTATATATATATATTAAAAAAAAAAATTGCTTAGCTGGAAAGTTTGGGAAAAGAGGCCTGTTTGTCAATTGTACAACCGATTGTGAAGCTCTAGTGTGAATATTTTTACGTCTGTATTAGACATTTTCTTTGCAAATCTATTGTTCGATTGAAATGTAAATGAAATAAAAGATGGTGTACACCCATCATGTATAAAGCAGGCACCATCGCTACGATGGATTTAATGCTCATTTTTATGGCGCATTCTCAGCTTCTATTTAAAACTATAATTTAAAAAAAAAATAAAAATCTTGTTGAAATGAGAGGGGGGGTGGAGGAGGTAGATGGGGAATAAGTTCTGTTCCGTTTGTTTGGGGTTGGGGTCCCCGGTCGTTGTTGCCCTTGTGCTAGGCGTAGGCGGCGGCGCGGCCCGGGCCGCGTGTGCTCTGTGTGTTTGCTGTCGCACTGACGTGAAGAGGTGTTTAGCTTTCGGGGGGGCTGCTCACAGACCTAGAGCGTCTCTCTTTTTTTTTTTTTTTTTAATTATTATTATTTTTCTCAGTGTTTGAGAGAATTGATGGAAGAAGTTTGCAGTATTTGACATGTATTTGCATGCACGAATAAAATTATTTGTCCACCTCACGCTGCCTCTGGTGCCTTCCACGCTAAGGCCGCCGGGGGGAACCACTCGCGGGGCTGGGCGGGGAGGGCAGCGGGATG
>PTEX01000017.1:1527749-1542737 GCA_003342815.1 Eudromia elegans
TGACGGCGCCGGGCGGGGCGCGGCAGCGCCCGCCCCTTCCCGCGCGGCCCCGCGGAAGACGCCGGTCCCAGGGAGCCCGCAGCGGCCCTGGCCAGGGCGTGAGACGGGCCCGGCCGCGCGGGGGACTCCGGCCCTTGACTCCACTCCTCGCGGCGCTCTGAGAGACCGTCGCGCTGCTCCCGGGCCGCTGCCTTCACCAAGAGCCATCCGGCGGCGGCCGCGCTCAGCCCGGTACTCTGCCTTGCGCTTCGCTAGAGACTGCGGGGGGGCGAAAAGCCCTGCAGAGCTCCGGGCTGCTGCGGGGTGTAGGGGGCAACCCAAATCAGCTGGCAGTCATCTTGCTTTTCCTTTCTTATTACTAGTTTCTTGGACCCTTCACGTTGTGGGCTGCAGGTCAAGAGCTGCTCGGTGACACCCTCGCCCCCGGGCAAGGAGGAAGAGCCTCTCCCGCCCCCAGCAGCCCGCAGGATACGGCCTGGTCGGCAGCTCTGCGAGCGGAGGCCCTGTGGAGCCGGCGGAGCGACGTCCCGGACGCCGAGGGTCGGCTCGCCTTCCATCCCTGGATACACCCGGCGGCTCTGCTCTTGTCATGTGAGAGGTTTTCGAAGACTGTAAGTGCCGATACTGTAAATAATGCAAATAATACAGAAATCTGAAATCTCTATACCGGTGAAGCCAGCCCAGCAGAGCTGTGTGAGAGAGGCTGGTGAGACTGACATCTGGAAAAGTCATTCCCAGTGGAAAAAGTATCTATATATGTATTAAAGTTAATTTTAGTGAAGAAACAGCTTTTAGCATGGTAGTTTTTTAGTAGTGATCCTTAAAGCAGGATTTTACTCATAAAATTTCTCCATAGTTCTCACACTGACTGACTGCACTGTGGTGTTTGATAATGGGCTATAAGCCACTGTTCTGCTGCTAAAAAAACCCCTTTCTTTTAAGAGGTAAAGAACTGGGTTTTTTGTTACGTATCTGAATTGGTGTCTCTGGTTGTATATGTGAAGAGATACATTGTCTGTTTTGTTAATTTATTTTTAGAACACGATGACTGCTTTGGATGATAAACTACTTGGTGAGAAGCTCCAGTATTATTACAGCAGTAGTGAGGGTGAGGATGAAGACAGTGATAAAGAAGATAAAGATGGGGAGAGCACCCTTCCTGAAAGCGTTGGGGAAGTAGAGCTTAGCAGTGAAGGCAGTGCTGTCAACACAGGTAATGTCAGGTCCAAATAACTCTTTTTAAAATATGTTATTTACTATAAAACTTGAGTTGTTTTTGGTAATCCTTCTCCTTGTAATAAGTATCCTATTCTCATGTGTATTTGACCTGGGTAATCTTTTCTCGGATTTCTAAATCTAGCCTTGTTTTTAAAAGTCTATTCTTTAATGTCTCTCTTCTCTGAGAGACTTCAGCTCTACATCTGGAACAGTTAGGCTGTGCATACGGAACAGACCAAGTGGAGCAATAACACGTTGGCTGATAAATTATAAAAAGCTTTCCTGTAAGCCAGACACTCCTAGTGTACCAGCTGTAGATGCTGAAAGAGTAGGAACTGAGGGAAAGTGACAAGTCTTGGAGCCTCAGCAAGGTAATAGGAAGTGAAATCTGTAATAACTATAGTTTTGTACAGAAATAAATTCTGTGATGAGCATAGAATTTAATGAGCAAACTTAATTTACAGATGGTTTGCCATGATATTTTGTTTTTATGAAAAATCATGCTAACAAAAGTGGGAAATTCTTGATTGTCATTGGTTTAATTTGTAGAGCACATATGTTAATCTTCAGAATAGCCTTTGGGACAGTTATGAGAGCAGCTTAGTTGAACTTTAGTTTTACACAGAGAAGAAAACAGGTAGTAGTTCAAGGACATACGCCAAGTTATTCCGATTTTTTTGTTTTGTTACAACATTTTGCACTGTATAAAAAGTTTGTTGTGAGACAGTGTTTTACTGATGCCTTACAAATTACTATTTAAACAGCAGATCTAATTTTGTTATTCTTTTGTACTAAGGATCTGTGTATTTAATTTCAGGTCCAAAAGGAGTCATCAATGATTGGCGAAGATTTAAGCAATTGGAGACTGAACAGCGACAGGAGCAGCGCAGAGAAATGGAGCGACTCATTAAAAAGTTATCTATGACATGCAGATCTCACTTGGATGAAGAGGCTGATAAGCAGAAGCAGAAGGAACTCCAGGAAAAAATCAATGGAAAGGTAACGGGGCACAAAGATGCTGCTTGAATGTTTAACACTTTGTTTCATGAGTTCCTGTGTGGAGTAAATGGGAATCCTTGTGTCTCAGGAGGTATGTTTTATTTCTTACTGGTGAATTAGAACACAAGAGGTACGTTATTTGCCGGGTGTTGTCAAGATTCATTATTTCACATTTGAGTAATATTTTAGGGACATTGTGTTTATCCATGTTGAGATACACGATTTAGCCAATATACTGAGGAAGTCCACATTGTTTTCATGGATCACAGATATATTTTATTCTTCTATCAAATAAGTCAAACTTCTGGAAGTAAAATAATTACACAGCAAACCTTCCAGACTGAGAGTTGCATAAAACATGGGATCAGGAAATCCTCACCGATTTCCATATGTAGTAAGAGGATGTTGAGAATTCAGCGTTGCTCTAAGAATTAGTTTACACTCCAGAGACAGAAAGTGTTGGGAAGAGTGAATGGTTTTAATCACAGGGCCTATATAACTAACTCTTGCAGAGCTAACCAGAATCTGTGAATTTGCATGCAGTACCTTATTTTCAGGTGGCAAAAATTAGCAACACTGTCCTGTGCCTTGAGTGATGCAGTTATATCTAATGAAGTAGGTGAACAGATATGAAATGCACAAAACCTCGCTAACTTCAGTTCTTCAGACAATATTGTGTGTTTGTTTTGCCAAAAAAATGTTAATTGATGAGCAATAAAATGAAAAAGATGATGCCAGAACAAGCTAACTGTTTGACAGCATGGGCTTACATCAGGCACAGTATCCAAATCAGTGCTGGTAGCTTAGTGAAAGCCATCATTAACCTAGATTAAAGGGAGAGTATTTGCATTATTAGTGCAGCCTGTGGAAAATAGAGTATCCAAAGCTGGATTCGCTGTTCCCATTGGATGTGATTTGTGGCTGGATCAGAAAAGAGTGTAATATATAAAGGGTGCTCCAGCCTTCATGGGCTGTACCTTGCTGTTGTTAGAAATGGGTGACCCACATTAATCCTCCTGATTTAAATTCTAATTATATAAGTGACCTATAAAGTGCTGTAGATCTTTCCTTTTTCTCTTTATCATGTATCTTTGCATTTTTAGATGACATTGCAAGAATATAATATGATTCACAATGATGAAGATGATGAGGAATTTTTACAGCGATACAGAAAGCAGCGTATGGAGGAGATGAGGCAGCAGCTATACAGTGGGCAGCAATTTAAGCAGGTTTTTGAGATTACTAGTGGGGAAGCATTTTTGGACACAGTTGATAAAGAACATAAGACCACGCTGATCATGATCCATATTTATGAAGATGATATCCCTGGTACTGAGTCTCTGAATGGCTGTATGATCTGCCTGGCAGCTGAGTACCCAACAGTTAAATTTTGCCGAGTAAAGAGTTCACTCATTGGCGCCAGCGCTCGCTTTACCAATAACGCTCTGCCAGCTTTGCTTATCTATAAGGCGGGTGAACTCATTGGCAATTTTGTGCGAATCACTGACCAGCTTGGAGAAGATTTTTTTGCTGTAGACCTGGAGGCTTTTTTGCAGGAATGTGGTCTGCTTCCGGAGAAAGACCTGGTGCTTCTGACTTCTATACATAATCCGTCTGCCTGTTACAGTGAAGACAGTGATCTGGAAATAGACTGAGCCAGTTATACCAAGGGACCAGGAGGTGTAGCTGTACTATGAGTTGTTTTTGTGCTAGAGGTTGTTTCCTTTCTTTATGTTGATATGTTATTTTTTCCTTCCATGCACTTTGACTTTTGCTGGTTAAACTTTTGTTAAGGTTAATATAAGGATTTCCTAACATTTTCCTAAATTACTTTAACAAACTGTGCACTAAAAATGTCTAGCTCTTATGTAATCCAAATGTGTTTTACTAAAGATAAAATTATAAGGCAGAAAATGTAGTGAATTGTGTATTATATTGTCATCTCTGTTCTCTAGATCCCTTAGATTTTTGTAAACCTTTCTCTGTCAGATCACCTGTGTGTAGTCAGTGTCCTTAAAGGTTTGCTGAGGCAGCATATCTGAATGCCAGTTGAGATCAGGATGTGGTACCTACCTACTCACTAAGACATGGATTGAGACCACAAAGTAAGTTCTTCAGCATTCAGGAATTCCGCTAATCGGGACCTGACCTGCCAGTGAGTTAAGAGCACAAGATCCTACCTTCCATTCCTGATGCATAGGCTCCTCCTTGGCAGCAGTTTTGCTGTAACTATCGTTGTTCCTTTCTCACTTAAAATAATCACAGCTTCTGACTTCATCCTAAAAAAATGCTTTATTATTTTCAGCTGGGAGGGTTCTGCTTCCCTTTATATTATCTGAGACTTAAATGAGGAAAATATCTTTACAATTACAGTTCTTCATTAATACTGGGCTTTTAAAATGCCCTCCCTTGGAGTTCATAGTGCTTACTCAAGGAGAAAGTGACTTCTGCCTCTTAAGAGGGAGACCAGCTCTAAAAGTAGCCTGTGAAGAGCTCTGACCTGATGCTCTGAATAGCATCCAAGAGTATTTTGTTGGCAAAATGTTGAATTAGGACTTGATAGTATCAGAAATTCACCCAGTATCTGTACTATTCCTGAAAACTATTAAATCAGTGCTAAAATTAATTTTTGTCTGCTTCCCTATTACCTGCTTTGCATGAGGTGTGAGATACATTTTGAGTGTGAATGACACTCGGCCCAGACACGTGACTGAAAGGCTGGGTGGGAGATGGGCCTTGAGCCGCTCAGTATGCAGGATCGCTAATGCTGGTGTTCAGTAGCAGCCCCCTTCCCCACAGCTCATTCCCTCTTTGGAGCTCAGTATCTGTTTTTTGCACAGAATGTTCAGCTGGATCAAAAATGTCACTATCCTGTTTTCTGTCTGATGCCAGCTCTTTGAGAGTCCATTTTTGTACAGTACATCAGTGGAGTTCACTTAATGTGGGGAAAAAAATCCTGTAGGGGACCATGTGGGGCATGAGTGAAACCTCTGAGGAGATACTGCAGTGTTTTCCTCTGTCTTTTGTTGCAAACAACAAAGACCTCTTTAAAAGCATCCCCAATGCTGTTCCAATTGCCCAGCAACCTGGATCCCAAAGTTCTCCTCCCAAAACACAGGGCTGCTCCCCTTCAGAAACAGGGCTTGGAGCATTGGCTGAGCCCATTTGATTCTTCATTATTGCTACTGAATGCTGCAGCTGTATGTTACACTCTCTCCTGCAGCATCTGTCATAATCATTTGTCACTGATCACACCTTTAATAGTGTTCATTTTGCTCTACCTCATAAACTGCATCATACTATAATGGAGTGTCAGGGTTTCTAATATTTTAAGTTTCCCCTGCCTCCACCAACCTCATATTACGCTGGTAGCCTGGGGCAGCATTAGAAACCATTAGCAGTTTATAGTGGGAGTCCTGGCCGGACGGGACAGAGGACCTGGGCTGCTGCCCTGCTCCTGCACCAGGTACAGGGGGGACCCCAAGCGCCTGCGCAGCCACGGGCTGCTCGGCCTCTCCTATCTCACCCCTGCAAAACATCTCACCAGGAAAGATCCATGTACACATAGATTTTATGTGATAGAAGTACACAAGCTTGGATTTAAGCGCTGTGTTTTCAGCACCTGCAGCGTTAAGATACAAACTGGTGCCTGGCGGTGAGGCAGCGGAGCAGGTGATGGGAGATGGGGGCTCGCAGGTCGCCCTTCCGAAGCACTCCATGCAGAGGGTCATTCCCTTGATTCCTTTGGCTGTGGACAGTGCTGGCTGTCCCTACGTTGGGCTCTGTCTTGCCTGAGGCTGCTGGCTTTCACCAGCAACTTGTTCTCCAGCAGCTTGTGCTTCCTCCTGCTCGATGTGCAGCCTGCCTCCGGTGGGTGAAAGCTTCCTAACTTGTTGGAAGAAATTGGAGGAATTTAAAAACTGAAGTGTCCGTTTTCCCGGAGGTGAGCTGTGGTCTTCCTGGGAGCGAAGCAGGGGTGCTGGCTGTGGGCAAGCACGGCGAGGGATCGAGCCCCTGCTGCGGCAGAACCAACCTGCGCCGCTCGCTCCCCGCCCCGCCGCGCGCACGGCTTGTGCTCAGGCCCACGCGCGGGCGGCCTTCGCCTGCCGCGGAAGAGGAGGACGCGGCTGAGCTCAGCGTGCTCCACGTGCCCCTGCTCCTCTGCGTCCCACGTAGGGAGGCGGCTGCGGTTTGGGTGCGTGTAAAGCGTGCTTCGGGTCTGCGCTGAAAAGCGGCGGCAGTCGGAGGGCAACAGAGCAGGGCAGTAGGATACGAGGAGCCCCCTGAACAAAAGCTGCCTTAGTGCGGGTGTCTGTTAGCAAGGTGAGGTGGTCTACTGAGGACTGTTCACGGGAGCTGTAATTTTTAAGGCACTTAGCTTTTCTTGGAGCTAGAACCAGTTTTCCCCTCCGTGCGCCCGGGCTCCAGCAGTGCTGCGGAGGAAGCCCGCAGTTGCGTGAGCCCCGTCCCGCTGGGTTGGCAGAGGCAGTTTGCAGGTCTCCTCCCCACTGTTCTCTGTAAGAGTGAAGAGGAGATTCAGGGCCAGGCTGAGCGTCTATCCCGGCCCAGGGCCGGGGGGATGACGGTCTCTACCTGGGCAGGGCTGCTGAGGTGCTAGAGCTCAGCAGATGATCCACCGCGCTGCTGAGTCGCGGCTGCTCCTGGCTCCACAGCGTCCGGCACACGGAACGACACGTACGGGCACTTCTTCACGTTGAGGCACACGAGTTTCTTCAGCGACGCTGTCTTAACTATCTCGAAGCCAGTTGCTCCGCCAAACGTGCTGGGCTTCCAGTACTCGGGGGAGCAGATGGGGTTTCCTAGGAGCCCCTTCAGTGAAAACGGAGCTCCAATCTCCACCATGCTTTCCCCAAAAATCGAATTGGGATGGGGTTTCTCAAGCAGCAAGCCCACATAAAACTCCAGGGCATCGATGTCTCCGTAGAGCTCCTCCAGCTCTGCCGCCTTCTCTTCCTCTCCTGCATGGAGGCAAGAGCAGAGCACGTCAGAGGTGCAGCCTGCAGCAGGACCCGGCCTGGCCCTCAGGGATGGGGCTGTGGCAGCTCCCGTATCCCATGTGCCTGGTCAGGGTGGTGCCAGGTTCTGCCCCCCGCACAAAGGGTGCGATCCAGGCGGCTGCCACGCGTGTGGGCACGGATGGGAGGGCAGCAGAGACCGCGCGGCCCTGCCCTCCTACCTGTCAGCTCCTGGAAGGACGCGTAGGGCTTCATGCCAAACCTCTTGCGATACTCGTTGAAGGGCTGGAGCCGCAGCTGCCGGGACTCCTTGATAACCCCCATGGCCACGTGCAGGACGTTGGCGTTGATGGTTTGGCCCCCACCGATCTGCAGGGTGAGAACGTGTGGAACAACTCGCGTAGTCACCACCAAGCACAGGCATCATCCAACGGAGACACCAGCCCACCCGGCCCGAAGTCCCTCACACGGCTGCCGTGGGCAGCGAGGAGGAAGCCTGGGACAGTGCTGGAAAGGGGGCCTGCAGGGGAGCAGCCAGAGCACACGGGGCCAAAGCCGGTCCTGTCTGCAGCGAGGGGCAGAGGGAGGTGCCCGAGAGGCTGCTGTGAGGCTGCACAGCGGCCAGGAGGGGGTCGTTGCTCTGGGGGCCTCGGGGAGAACCGGAGCAGGCCGAGGGCAGGGCTTGTGCTCAGCCTTGCTGCTCTGCACGGGGCAGGTGGCAGTCAGGGACCTCGCTCGAGGTGCATGGAAGGAAGTCTCCATGCGATGGCAGCACAGAACGGCTCCGAGAGCCGCGTTCCCTGCGGCTCCACCGGAGCTTCTCCTCTGTGTCCCACGGTCGAGCAGACGAGGCTGCCTGGACCAGCCTGGCCTCACTGCTACGGGAGGCGCAGAGCTCACCCTGCCTGCGCTCTGCCGGGAGAAGGACTCCACCAAGGCCTCCACGCCGTAGTCCGTGAGCATGGAGGTGTTGTAGAGGAACTGCTCGTAGCTGTACTGCTGCCCCTGCACCACGAACGAGTCGGGCATCAGCCCGTGCCAGTGGTAGAGCTGGTTGAACTCCACGGCGATGCGGTTGCGGTACTGAAACTGCACCCCGAAGAGCAGCTCGGGGTCGAACTTGAGGCTCAGGAAGTAGCCGCTGAGGTGCTGCACGTAGTCCTCGATGACGATCTTGATGGTCTCCCCTGCGCAGGAGCCCGGAGAGGCAGGGGTCACAGGAGAGCCGGCCTTGACGCACACCGAGATCCAAAAGGGGTGATCCCCGGGGTGGTGACATGGCCCACATCAGGAATTTGGTTGAAAATTACAGTCCATGAGATTATAGTAAACTTACAATGGGACAGTAAAATGAGATGTCTCAGAATTAGAGCAGCTAAACTTTTCGATGGACCAAAGGAAGTAGTTTTGTTTTAGAAATCTGCCTATGTTCTGACAAGCGAGCCCCGTTAACACGAGATCGGATCTGCCGCGGGCTCCTCGCGGCCTCGCAGGGGTCTCCGCGCTGCCCCGCCAGCACGGCCGCAGCAGCCCGAGGGCAGCTCCTCCGCGGGGGGATGTTACCCACCCCGGTGCCAAATCCTGCAGGTGGCTTTGGGGGACACGTAACTGCTGCCACCATTGCCAAATGGCACTAACGTCACAACAGGAATGCCACAGGGTCAAAAGGATCCAGATAAGGCTGCTTCCCACGGCCAAGTGCTGGGAAATGGGCTGAAATTCAGACAAGCGCCAGGCCGCGCAGCAGGACGCGGTGCCAGGGTGAGACGGGATCTGCAGGAGGCTGCGGGGAGCCCCATGCTCAGAGCCAGGGCAGGGCTGCCCTGTGCACGTGCAGGGCTGTGGGACGCGGCCCCGGCGCGCGCCCCTCACCGATGAGGATGAGGCGGGCGGTCTGGAAGAGCTGCTCATCGCCCCAGGTGGGGTGCTCCCGTTTGAGGACGTCGCACACGCGGTTGTGCTCGCGCAGCCAGAGCGTGGCGTAGAGGCAGAGCCCCGGCAGGAGCCCGAACACCTCCTGGCCCATGGCCATCTGCTGCTGCCGGGGCATGGCGGGCGGGTAGACCATGTGCACGGGCGCCTGGGCGACCGTCGGCGGGTACATCTCGCCGTCCACCACCTCGGGGAGACAAGAGCGGGCAGGACGAGCGGATGGGACGGGCGCGTTGGGTGCCTGCAGAGCCCCCGGGCCTTCCCCCAGGGGCTGCAGGGCCCTGGCGGGACTTCCCTACGGATCTGCCCAAGGAGGCGGCTCCAACCAGCCATCCAACCAGCCATCCCCACGGCAGGGCCTGGCAGCACCAGGCACGGGGTCCTGAGGGCCGGTGTCTCCCAAAGCTCCGGGGTCTCAAGCCCAGCAGCCTCCAGAAAGGCGCAGGTTTCAAACCCCCGTGGGCGCCGGGCAGCCCTGCAGCGCACTGCCCGTACCTGGAATTTGAGCTTCCCATCCCTGAAGAGGCGCAGCTGGTGCTGCCGCTGCAAGTTGTCCCCGTAGAGGTGCCCGAGGTCCACCTGGAGAAAACGCTGGTGTCACCAACGGCATTCCAGGTCCCAGCCGGCGCTGCTGTGGGGCAGCGGCTTCTCCGCGGGTTTGCTCCAAGGGGCCAGGGCAGCCGGCAGGGCCCGGGCGCCCTGTGCGCGTGGGCGACGCCTCACCCCGTGGCCCAGCGCCCTGGTGAAGCCACGGCCCATCCTGCCCGAGGTCTTGAAGAACTGGTGGGTGAAGTGCTGGGCGAAGAAGGCGAACATCAGGTTGCTGCCCTGGGGGTCGGCCTCGAACTTGTGCCGCAGCAGGAACCGCTCCGCCAGGAGCTGGGCGTCCGGCAGCTGCTTCTTCCCTGCAGGGACGCGGCGCATGGGGCACCGTGCACTGCCTTCACACTGGCCACAACGGGACCCAGCGGGGAGACCCCTGAGGGGTTAACAGCCCTGCACTCTGTTCCCACTTGTGTCTCGAGTGCAGCCCGGCCTCAGCCCTGGCTCCCCGGCAGGGAAGAGCCTTGGTGCACAGACAGTGCTGGCCAAGCTCTGCGGATGCATCCACTGGGAAAGCCGGGTCAAGCACCGGAGCCAGTGGAGCCACAGGACGGACCTTTGGGCAGCACCCACCTTTGGTGCCCATGGGCGTGGGGCAGCCGTCGGGCACGGGCGGCAGCACCCGGGTGTAGTAGCTGACGTTGGCGTAGGCCTCCCAGCTGAGGTAGCCGTAGGCAGAGTTGAAGGTGGGTGGGCTGGGAATGAGGCTGGCGCGAGCTGCGGGAAGGGCAGGGCCACGTGTCACCGTGGGGCAGCCGGCACCGAGCCACGCTGGCCATGGGAGCCGTGCGAGCCGGTGGCCGGGCCCCGGCGCCCGGGGATGCAGCCTAAATATTTACACCACGTGATAAACGTCAGGACGGGAGTGAGTAATTGGGGCCTCACGGATGGTTCCACCGGCTGCCGCTGCAGAGCCGAGCTGCTGGCAGCTGCCGCGGCCTCCCGGCGAGCCGCGGTGCCCGGCTCTGCCCCAGCTCGGCGGCTGCACCCCAGTGCCCAGAGAGCATCCCGGTGCCCACGGTGCATCCCGGTGCCCACGCTGCATCCCTGTGCTCACAGTGCATCCCAGTGCCCACGGTGTATTCCCATGCCACAGTGCATCCCGGTGCCCACGGTGCATCCCGGTGCCCATGGTGCATCCCCGTGCCAACAGTGCATCCCGATGCCCACGGTGTATTCCCATGCCATAGTGCATCCCGGCGCCCAAGGCGCATCCTGGCGCCCACGCTGCATCCCTGTGCTCACACTGCATCCCGGTGCCCATGCTGCATCCCCATGGCCATGCTGCATCCCGGCACTAGCACTGCATCCCAGTGTCCGCCACAACTGCCTCCAGCACTTGCTGCTACTGCATGCCAGCACCTGGCCCTGCATCTTGGTGCCCAGAATTGCATCCCGCGGGTGCTCTCTGCCCCAGGCCTCCAAGCACAGGCTCACCTGTGAGCACCAGCCTCATGAGCATGTCCCGCACGAAGGTGGCATTGATGATGTCCCAGAGCCACTGGAAGTGGGTGAGGATGAAGTGGTAGAAGGCCGGGCTGGGCTTGAGCAGCGTGCGCAGGCGGGTCCAGAGCTCGGCTGCAGGACAGAGCGCGGCCGGCGTCACCACCCGCGGGCCGCCCACGCGGCACCGCGCGGGGTGCAGCGGGGAGGGCGGCTCCCGCGGACTCACGCGTGCTGCAGTTGGGCCCGGAGTAGCCGGTGCGCGTGCAGTCGCACTCGTAGCCCTCGAGGCCGGTGCTCACGCAGACGCCCTGGTGCTGGCAGGGGTAGGCGCAGCAGGGGTTGCCTGCGGGACACGAGTGCGGCCGTCGGCCGGGGCTTGCCCAGCTCCCACCCGCGGCCCCGCTGCAGCCTGACCCGCTCCGGAGCCGCTGCTGGAACCTTTCCCACATCCCTCCCCACAAACCGCCCCGACTCCTGGGGACCCCAGCCCTGCAGCTCCCGCTGCTCCTGGCCTCGCTGCTCCTGCTGCTTCTCCTGCTGCTCCTCTCACTCCCACCTCCACAGCTCCTGCTGCTCCCAATCCTGCTGCTTCCACTGCTGTTGGAGCAGCGCGGCCTGGAGCAGCGCTCCTGCTCCCCAGCCAACACCAGCACCCCGCTTCTCCTGCTGCCCAGGGGGTATTTTCCCTAGTAGCACCATATGGAGCCGCAGGACTCCAGGATGGGGATAAATCACTATGAAGGTGGCACCAATACTGAGGCCAGCAGGCAGCGCCGGAGCCAGTGTTTGCCTTGGCAGGCAGCCGGGTTGCACGGAGGGAAGTGGCGGGCGCGGGGCCGGGGCTCCATCCCCATCCCGGGGCCGGGCACTTCCTCCACGGCTGCAAAGGCCAGATAAGGAGCAGGGGCCAGCGCAGCAGCAGCCGCGGTGCCGACGGCTCCGGGCTCGCCCTGTGTGGGACACGGCTCCCGAGGAGCCCCGTCCCGAGAAGCTCCGTCCCCAGAGCTCCAGCCCTCCGCAAGCACCTCCCCGGAGCGGCGCCGTGGCCCTCGCCAGCACAAACACGGGCTGCAAACAGCAGGTTGCAGCCGGAGCTGGAGCGGCGGCGGCGGCACCTCCGTCCTGCTCCTCGGGGACAAAGGGAGAATCCCCAACTCCCACAGTCGGGAATCGCGCTCACACCTTTCCTGGACCTGGAAACACGCGGGCCGAGGCACCCTGAGTGCCGGAAGGGTCCGGGCGTCCCTGCCGCAGACATCCCACCCCATGGGTGGGGGGGCCCGTCCTCGGGCCTTGCGCAACCACCCGCCTCTCCCGCCCAGCGTCAGACGAGCTCCAGATTTTGCTGGAATTTGGGAACAGGTTCTGAGGCAGCTGGGAGCACAGGGCAGAGCCTGGAACGTGCTTCCCCATTGGAAAAGGCGACTACAAATTAATTTCTTCAAAACACAGGCCTATTTTTGCAAAAATTCCTCAGTTCCGGAGCCAGCTGCCGTCCCCGGCAGTGATGCCAGGGCTGGCGGTGCCTCCGCGGGGCCGAGCGACCCGCAGCTCCCGCCGCAGGGCCGTGCCCAGCGCGCTCCGCTCGGGCTGCAGGGCCAGCTCAGCTCCCGCTCGGCCGCCAGCCGTCCTGGCCTCCGCCCGAAGCTTTCCAAGCATCCTGACTCCAACGTGCACCCGGACTGAGACAAGAAGCACATTGCCGGTTATTGCAGATGCTTTGACCTCAGGGTGCTGGTTTCTGTCTTTCCTTTTTCCTTTCCTTTTTCCAAAAGGGGGATGTTTGCATGCTGAGCCTGGCGCTGCCGGAGCTGGAGCTGGGCTAGGAGCAGGCGTGGGGCAGGATCCGCCCTGGTGCTGGAGCCGAGCTGGGGCTGCGGCTGCGAGGGCCCCGGTGCTCGGGTGCTGCCCGCAGGGGAGGGCGGCTCGTTCCAGCGGCGGGCGGGAGTGGCGGGAGCCGCTGGGCTGGGGCGCTCCCGCCCTGCGCAGGAATCCGGCCCCGAGGCCGCGGGGCCTGGGGCACCGAGCGCGCCCCTCCTGCTCTGCGCCCCGGGCAGGTCCCCTGGCGCCCTCCTCGGGCCGCAGCTGCAGCAGGGCAGGGCCAGAGGCTCCTGTGAGGCCGCTGGGGTGCAGCGGGCTCCATGCGGATGCACTGAGCCCTGGGCAGGTGCCCCCTCCTCACTTCCTGTGCAGCCCAGCCTGGGGTCTGGGGGCACCTTTGCACAGGGAGAGGAGCCCCGACAAGCAGCCCGAGGCACCACAGACGTGGGTCACAGCAAGGGCAGCCTGTGCAGGGGAAACCAGCAGTGCTGGGGAGGCTCCCGGGGGCAGCGAACGCGGCCATGGAGCCTCCGGGCAGGGCAGGGCAGAGCGGGGCAGGCAGTGGCGCGCGGCCCGGAGCAGCATCCGCTGCCCAGTGCCCAGGAGCCTCTTGCCCTGCAGGCCTGGCCCCCTCCACGGGCTCTGCTGCTCTTCTTGAGACTCCTCTGGAGACGCTTCCCACCAGGGCTTGGGAGAGACATACGTGGAGACCTGCCCTGACTGGAGCATCCTTGGGTTCTCCATGCCTGCATCATGCCCTGTGGTAGCAACTTCCCCAGCAACTCGGGGACCGCGGGGTGCTCAGAGCTGGGTGGCCCTGCGGCCGCAGGAGGCTAAGCAGGTCCCTGAGGTCCCCACTGCCCCAGCCAGGCACCGGCTCCAGCTCCACCGAGATCCCGGCTCCCCGCTGCATTGCCAAGCTCACGGGCAGCCCCTTTGCTCCGCAGCAGCCCCAGGGCCATTCCCGACACAACCCCAGGACCATTCCCGCTCCCCCGCAGACACTGAGCGGCTGCGCTCCCTTCACCGGCATGAGCGCAGCCGACGGCCCTGCAAGGACGAGCAACGGAGCCAAGCAAGGTCCCGACAGGACGGCAACGGGGCCAGGCGCGGGACGGACCCTGCGGTCACCGAGCAGGCACCCGGTTCCAGCTGCCGGGATGGGGACGTGCGGCCCGGCTGCCCTGCGGGTGGTCCCAGCGGGGCCGCGCGGGAGCCTCCCGGGATGTTTGTTTTTCACTTTGCATTTTTGTTAAGGCTCCCGTGACAGGCCGGAACCTGCTGCTCCCTGCACAGGAGCCTCCCTGTCCCAGGCCGGCTCGCTGGGCGCCCGGCTCCGGCTCCTGCAGGATTCTCCCTGCTGCCGCCTGCCTCCCGGGGAGCCGAGCGGGTCAGATGGGCCCAGCCCAGGGCGCAGACAGGTTGGGGAGCTGCCGGGAGCCGCCACGACCCCCCTGTCTCGGGCAGTGGGAGCAGGAGCCCCTTGCCCATGGATGCTCCCACCTCCCTCTTCCCACCAGGAGTGGATCCCTGCAGGGCCAGTCCCCTGACGCCTCCCCGATGCCACTGGTACCGGATGCCCCTGGGGCTGCTTCCCTGGACACCTCCCGGACCTCCCAGCACCCGGTCGCTCCCAGTGCCGGTTCTCCCGTGCAGGACGCCCTGGTGCCAGAGCCCGGGATGCCTCGGGGCCGGTCCCCGCACGCTCCTGCATCCTCCCGGTACCGGATCCCTGTCGGGTCCTCGCCGCCGCCCTCACACCCTCCCGGTACCGGATCCCGGTGTCGCTTCCCCACGCTCCTGCGGGCCGGATCCCCGCGGACCTCCCGCCGCTCCCGCATCCCGCCTGCCCCGGCTCGCTCCGGGGCCGGTCCCCGCTCCTCTCGTGCGTGCCCCGCTGCCGGCCCCGCCCTGGTCGCGCCGCGCGTACCGGTCCCTGCGCTCCGGGCGGCGCAGAGCAGCAGCGCCTGGGCCAGCAGCAGCCGCAGCGCCC
>PTEX01000017.1:1542927-1573298 GCA_003342815.1 Eudromia elegans
CCCGTGTCCCTCCGGCGCCCCACGTCCCTGGGGACCCCCAGCCGTCCCTGGGTTCCTCCCGGCCGTCCCCGTGTCACCCACGAGCCCCGTGGTCAGCCCAGGTCCCTCCATCCCGCCCGTGTCCCCAGGAGCCTCCTGCTCATCCCCACATCCCTGTGTCCCTCCTGCAGTCCCACAGCCGCGTGCCCTGGTCCCTCTGTCCCTCCTGCTGGCTCTATCCCCCTGGAGCTCTGCACCCACTCTGTGCTCTCCACATGCCACCAAGGCCCAGTGCCCGTGCCCAGGTCCCCACGTTCCCCAGGACGCCCATCCTGTCCCCACATGCCGATCCTGTCCCCGGAATGCCGAGCCCTGGACACAGGCGCTCCCTGCAGTGGACGCAAGAGCACGGCACGCGCCGGCTCCGGAGGCCACTGGGTTGGGACAACGGCTGGTGAGTGTTTGCAGACTGGCCCCATCGCAGCCTGCCTGGCACGGGCCTGGCAGCACCAGAGAGAGGAGGAGGAGAAGGTGGAGGAGGCACTGGGGGCACCAGTGCAGCGTGAGGCTCGTGGCGGCGGGGAGGATGGTCAGGGCTCCACAGCGCCTGTGGCATCTGCTCCTCCCTCTTGTCCTGCACCTCCTGCACCTCCTGCTGCTCCCGCTCATCCCCAGGACAGCGGAGCGGGGCAGTGGCAGGAGGCCCACGGCCGGCGGCACCATCCCCCATGGAGCCGAAGGGACCCCGGGGCCTGCGGAGCTTCCGTCCCCGGTATCGCGGTGCCGCAGCCCACGCGGGCAGCGCGGAGGCTCCTCTGCGGCGGCGGCGCTTCCTCCTGCGGGCGGTGGCGCTGGCCGGGCTGGGGGACAAGGCCTGGAGCTGGCGCCAGCCGGGGACACCACTGGGCACGGGCAGCATGTGGGGCGCCCCGCACACCCTTTCTCCCCAACTTCCCCCATTCCTAAGTTTTGCTTCCCCTTTTCCCTTCCACTTTTAGCCTTGATGCAGGCCGAGGGGAAGGAGACGATGGCAGCGGGGTCATGTGTGGCTGGGGTGGATGTGGAGCAGGAGAAACCCCCAGCAAATGGGGCCAGGAGCAGCGGGCGCTGCCCGGTCTGCAGCCCTGCGCGTCCCGCGTCTGACCCCGATGGACGGAGGGATGGAGGGACAGACAGAGGAACGGCCAGTGCGGGCGATTGCTGCCAGGCCCCGTCCTCCCGTCGGGAGGCAGCAGAACTCCGCTGATGCTGGTGCTGATGCTGGTGCTGATGCTGGTGCTGCCGCGGCGCGCGGAGCCCCTCCAGCCGGGCTGCTCCTGCCTGTGGCCTCCCCCGGCGGCTGCAGCCCCTGTCCCAGCACACGGAGCTGGATGTGCCCATGTGCGGAGGGGCTGGGAACCAAAGAGCAGCTTGGTGCCCACAAAGGGAAGCTACAAAAGAGAGCAGCAAACGGCGAAGCGTCACATTGGACACGGCGGTCCCGGGAGGGCCCCCTCCGCTCCGGCCAGCTCCTCTCCAGCCCTTGGGGCCAAAGCAGCCGCCAGCCGGGCGGGACATCCCTGCTCCGGGCATGGCTCCGGGGGGCATCGGGGGAGCACGTGGGGCTCCAGGCGCGGAGCCGCGATGGGCACCGGTGCTCGGGGAGTGAGGCCGGCGGTGCGGGGGCCGCAGGGGCGCGAGGCCCGGGCAGGATGTGTGCGCCGGTAACCCGAGCGCGGGGCGCAGGAAGGCGCTTTCAGCAGCCGCATCCATCACCCGCGCGGCCCCGCTGCTCCGGCGTGCCCCGCGGCCCCTAAGTGCTTCCAGCCGCCCTGCGCGGCCGCGGGTCAGCGCCGCAGCTGCTCCCAATTAGGGCGGTGTTGGGTTCCCGCCGCGGCGCCGGGGACGGGCCGGACCCAGCGCGGCGGCCGCACGCGCTGCCCCTGCGAGCGCAGGAAGCCCCGGCCCCGCAACGGCCCCGGCGCCCGGCACGTGCCGCCCGAGCCAGGGCAGGACCCGGCGCCCTGCGAGCGGCCGCCGTCCCCACGGCCAGGACACGCAGCAGACGCGAGTCCGGGCGCCACCACCGTCCCTGCGGGTGCCCCGGGGCGTCCTGGCCAGGCCGGCGCCCTCTCCCTGCCGGCTCCCTGCCCAGGCGGGCAGCAGTTCCCTGAGGGGACGAGTCACCTGGTCAGGGGCTTCATCTACCCACAGTGCTGGGGGACGGGGTCCCTGGCGGCGGCCAGGCCTGCAGCCGGGTCACCGGCGGGGTGACGCGTGTGCTCTGTTCCCCTTAATTAACAATCCGTTAAGAAGATTAGCACATGAATGTACCGAATGCAGCCCAGAGCTTCTTCCCTTGACACCTCCGACAGCTGGTGTGGGGTTGCTGCCGGAGCGCGGAAACCACCTGTGGGAAGGCAGGGGCTCCCCATCCAAAGTAACTGCTGGCAGTTTTCCTGACTCCCTACCAAGAGGTCCTTTATATTTAATTGTAGTTGACTTAAATTAGCCCCAACTGGAGGGTTAGTTAGCACAGAGCGTTAGTTCAAATGCGCTCTAGATGTTCCTCTGTGCCCGGGCAGCGCTGCCGGCCACGGGCTGAGAATCCTGGGACATGGGACAAGCATCCCTGTGCAGAGGGCTGGGCATCCAGGACACGAGACTGAGCATCCCTGCGTGCCGGGCTGAGCATCCTGGTACTCGGAACTGAGTATCCCTGCATGTGGAGACGAGCATCCCAACACACAGAGATGAGCATCCCAGTACACGTAGCCAGGTGTCCCAGCACACGGGGCTGGGTACCCCTGTCCATGGGCGCTCCATCCCAGCACACGGGCCGGGCGTCCCGGTGCGCGCGGGGCCGAGCCGCGGCAGCCACCACGGCGCATCCTCGGCACGCGGCCCCTTCCCGCTCTTTGGCCGCAGCCAGAAACCGAACACAACACAAGCAGATTCCCAGGCAGCGGAAGGTGCCATTTTTATGGATTGGCTGAAGGAGGAAGTATTTTTTGATCTCTTAAAACCCTGAATATTATCTGACAGTTTATCTTGTTTCTCCGCATCCGTGTCTTTGCGGCAACGCCAGCTCATTTACATGTGTATTGCGCCTGCCTCCACGGGTGCTGAGGTCAATTGAAACTCAAGAAAAGAGGAGAAATTTATGCAAAACTGTTGATTGCATTTGTATGTAATGAAATCATCCAATATTCATCTGACTATAGACTCTAATCTGAAAGGAGAAGTGAAGGACATAAGAGTCACTGGAAAGCAATAATGAGCTTCTGTAGTGATTAAAAAAGCACTTGAGCTTTCTGAAAATCCAGCCAGAAATCGTGTCTAATCAACATGGAATATAGGAGGCAGAGATTACATTGATACATTTTGCAGAGCTCACTGCTGAAAATGCATGCGAGCGGTAAACTCTGACATGCCATCGCGGCGCTGCGTTCTACAAACCGGGAGGCACAATCAGCGCCCAGGCTCGTCCCTGGCACAAAGCAATCGCCGGCCCTGCTCGATGACTCACGAGGAGCGCAATCACGGCTGCTTTGAAGAGCAGTGCTGGGTTTTAACTATGTCGAGAGCTCCCCGGGTCCGGGAGTTTCTCCTCTGGGGCTGGGATGCGCAGCGGGAAGGGGCTCCCAGATGGGCTCTGCAGCGGGAAGGGGCTCCCGGATGGGATGCGCAGTGGGAAGGGGCTCCCGGATGGGCTCTGCAGAGAGAAGGGGCTCCTGGACAGGCTCTGCCAGTGGCCGAGGCCACGGTGGTGCCGCAGCCCTGGACACCAGGCCCAGCCAGGCTGTTCCCAGCTCCCCCCGGGTTGGCAGCAGCTGCGGCTCCTTCCCACCCTTGGGAGGCATCAGCTGCGGCTCCTGATAAGCTCCATCCAGGTAGAGGCTCCTGCCTGTGCTGCTGGGTGGGGCTCCTGTCCTTTCCCTGCCCCATTTCCAGCCCCAGGGCAGAGTGGGACCAGCGTGGAGGTGCCCCATGTGCCAGCAGGACCCGGTCACAGTAAGTGCCATGGGCACCCAGTTAATGGCAGACGTGGGGACGGGCGGCAGCGTGGGCTGGTCCCCGGTGCCCACGTGCAGCGGGTGTCTTGGCCGTCCCGCACTGCTGGGCGATGCCTGGGCTGCAGCCGGGGCTCTCGATGGCTTGTCCCGCTGTGGGAAGAGCAGTTTGGGGGACAGGTCTCTGGGTCTCCAAGTGTCTGCAAGCTGCATTACCCCCTGTTGTGGTCTGCCCTGGCTCCTCTTATTGCTGCTCGCTGCTGCAGCTCTGCTGCCTGCCAAGGACTGTGGGCAAGGGCAGCAAGGGCCTGTTGGTCCTCCCTCCGGAGCCGGGAGAAGCCCCTGCAGCAGGGAGAGCGCCCGTGCCCCTAGGGACACGTCCCTGCGGCCAGGCCCGGGGAGGGAGGCACCAGTGCAGCTAACGGGATCCCGCTGCGGCCCCGGGGCTGCCCCGGCACACGAGACCCTCGTGCAGCCCATGCGCCCCCAGGACTCGCCCCTGGGCAGGTGATGTGGGGAGCTCCTCGGCCCTGGGCTGTTGCTGGGATGCAGGGGCTGCAACAACAACAAAAAAGCCTCGTTGATAAATGTCAAAAGAAATACAGTAATCAGCTGAAAGCAATTTACTGAGCCATGCAACCGCCCTGGGCTCGCCATTTTCCTTTATTCATTTATCATGGTTGGCGCTTTGGCCAAAATACACAAAGCGGAGAAATTGTTGACATGTGGGGCCCTAGCAGAGCAAATCCGTCATCTCCTCCCCCTCCCCGCTGTGCACAAACTAACTTTTTGGGAGTTGTTTAGTTAAGGACTGCAGAGCACTTAGCGCTCTCTGAGCCCCCGCGCTCCGGGACGCCGGCACCCGGCCCGTTCCCCCTTCCCTTTGCAGCGCTGCTGGCCGGGGCGGGGGGGGGTCTCTCTGCTGCTGCAGGAAGGTACCTGCTGCAGCCGTGCAGGACCCTGCTCTGTCGCTACCTCCTCCTCCTCCTCCCCTCGGCTCGGCCGGCCGCAGCGCGGGCATGCGGCGGCTGCCTGTGCTGGGCTGATGCCCCTGTCAAGGCTCCTGTGCTGGCTCCTGTCTTGGTTTGTGCTCAGTCCCGGCAAAACTAGCCCTGCTGACAGCACTAGTTTCAATTCTTCATTCACAAAAGCCACCACAGGCTAAGGAACTGCAGACCCGTGGGCTCTTGTGTCCGCTTCGCAGTGCGCACCGGTTGGTGCGGAGCTTCTCCGTGCCTTCCTGGAGCCGCACGCCTTCCGGGAAAGGCTGTAGGAAACTGTGCTGCCAACAGCAAGTGCCCTTCTGAGCAGGGTGAGCTCAAGGGCCCGGACCAACCAGGAACTGGCTGTTCCTCCAGGTCCCATTTTGACTTTGTTTTAGACAGAAACACGTGCCCAGCTCCACAGCAGGACGGTGGAGGGGAAGGTTCATCTTGCTCATGTCCCCCACTCCTGCCACGGCCACAGCAGGAGCTGCTGTAAGGGCCACGGGGAGGGAAGGAGCGAGGCCGCGTGCAGGGTGGGCCGGGGGAAGCAAACATGTGCAGAGCTCAGGCGTGGGGTGGTTTAAGCCCTGCCAGGTCTGGCTGGACAAGTGCCCAAGG
Source organism: Eudromia elegans (assembly GCA_003342815.1). NCBI lineage: Eukaryota > Metazoa > Chordata > Aves > Tinamiformes > Tinamidae > Eudromia > Eudromia elegans. Next base: position 1,548,503 of record PTEX01000017.1, read on the forward strand.
TGGAGGGCAGAGCCACCTCTGGTGTGTTGGCTTCTGCTGTGGGAAGCCTTCCAGGAGCTTCCAGTCCCTCTTGTTTTATTTTTCATCTTGCTTCACCTAACTCTGTTCTTCATCTGAACAAATAAAAGCAAGGAGAGTTTCCCCCATCCCTCCAGCACAGTTGAAGATCAGCAGTCCAAAGCACAGGTCTGTCCTGGGGGTCTGGGAGAGCTGTCCCTGCTGTCACCTGAGGCTCCTGGGCAGGAATGGCCGGGGGAGCGGGGCAGTCCGGTCTCGCTAGTGGAGGGGAGTGTGTCCATATGGATGGTGTTTATCCCAGCAGCTCCTTGGTCTTGGCTGCCAGCAGCTTGTCCATCTCTGCTGCAGCGCTGTCTGCCATTTGCTGGATCTGCAGCAACATAGCACAAGCCTGAGTCACGTGCTAGGTAGCGCCAGAGCTCGCAGGGAAGGAACGACTGGGTCACGTCCTGAGACGCAGCCTAAGGCGCTAATAAAAACCAGGGCTGGGCTAACAACCCTTTCCTCCTAGGGGCTCCCCAGCAGGTCCGCGGGTCTGTGCCAGTGCGTCATCTGCAGAGCCCTCGCCTGGACCCTGTTTTCAGCGTGCAAGCCAGGCGAGGACCCTCCCTGCAGCTCCCGGTGGTGCCGGCGCAGCCTCGAGCGCTGGGGCGCAGAGCGGCCGGGCACCCAGGAGAGCTCCCCAGCCCCAGCCCTGCTCTGCTGCTTCGGCTAAAGCCACGCAGCCGCTCGAGACCCGCGTGCGCCCTGCGCTGAACCCGCGCTCGCTGCAGTGCTTGCTGTGCTCCCAGCAGAGCGGCTTGGCTGAGCCCTGAGTTCCTCTCTCAAGTCCTTATTCAGCAGAGCTACCTCAGGGGGAGGGTGGAGACGAGAGACCTCCTGCCATGAGTGCCAGACAGGGCTTATCTCATCGCCTTCTGCAACCTTTCCACTATCACAGCAAACTAGGGAAGAGCAGGAGCCACAGTCTCAACGTGTGAATTCCTAGTGTGTGCAAAGTACTCTATCTATTTTATTTCCTGTAAGTGATAAATAAACCGCTATTGCTAAAGTGCTGGCCCCATATCAGCTCTCCTGGTAATACGGGTTGGAGATCGTGAGCGTGTCAACAGTGCTGAACCATCTGCACGCTTATTTGCGTGCCCGATGGAACGTGTGTGGATAAAGGTTCCAGCTCACGAGGGTTTTCGTGTGGTAGTTTGGTAGGACTGATTCAGCAGCACTGACTCCTGAGATCCCAGGCATATGAGAATGACCTTTTGTCATGCTGAAAAATCTGGGTACAGGCCAAAACTGGACTTGGGTTACTACCTTTACAAACACAGAAATCCATCTGTGTGCTCTGGGAGGACTGCTTCCCAACAGGATTCAGTTACAATAGCACGGCCATTTTTCCTGCTCCCACAAATGCTCTGTATATCAATGTTTATTTTTGTGAGTGTACAAAGAACTGTTCTGAAGCATTTGCAACGTATCTAGCCATAGCTGTTAATAAACAAACAGCTAAAAAGTAATGGCCTGCCTTCAGAGGCATCAATTCAGCAAAACACTTATGCTTGTGCCTGAGTTTATGCCCAAGTAATTGACTTTAGTGACATTTACTCTTAAGGAATTAGGCATGTGCTTAAGTATTTTCCTGAATCAAAGCCAAAAACTCCTAACAGAGATGATCTTGCTAGCCTTTTCATTAATAACAAACTGGAACAATCCTCATTAACACCAGCTGTTTTGCAATGTCCAGGCACTGTGGATGTGGGTAGTTGTGCTCCCTGAGGTCAGCTGGTTTATGCAATAGGCCCTGGAGCCACAAAAGCTTTCGGGGAAGACTTTTCCTGTGTTAGTTTACAATGATTCATACCATGAGTTTGGCTTTGAGAGTCAAGCCCCAAATCTGTCAGAGAAAAAGGCCATTATCTAGCCCAAAAATTTAACCCAGGGTCACCCATCTCCCAAACAGGTTCTCTGATGGAAAGTTTTAGCAAGGCCTAGGGTAAGTGTTCCTTGTTGTGCTCATACAAGTGGGCTGTGAGATGTGACAATGTGCCAGAAGGGAAAGGCATACCTGCTTTTCCAGCATCCAGATCGTATCTTCAGACACTTTGCTCTTGGACTTCTTTACTTGGGTCACACTCTTGCTTCGCACCTTTCTCAAGGCATCTTTGGATTTGTTGGTGGACTGCTTGGCGAGCTTCGCAAGGCTCTCCCTGTGCTCCCTGGTTATCCTAGCAGCAGGAAAGAGGGGTAAACACTGTCACAGCAGCACAGGCAGATCCCCTTCCTGTGCAGGGCAGCCTGGACGCCGGGCTGAGCGGCCTAGGCAGATCTGCCCTGCAGGGCCGTGCTGGGCTCGGCCCGGGTGCCCCAAAGCAGCGTGTGCCAAGAGCACCGGCGCTCTGGGGTGAAGCCCCCGGCACAAAGCTGCAGCACTAACTGCTGCTCCCCCAGGGGCTCTGCGTCCTGCCTTGGTGCAGGCTGACTCGGTGCAAGCCAGCTCGGTTACCCCTGCACAGCGCCGGCCAAGACGATGCACCTCAGCTGCATCAGCCTCTGCCCGCAGCAGAAAGCTCCCAGCACAGCTCTGAGCTGGGGGACTTGGAACGAGTCGTGCTTGTTTTATGGTTGTCAGTGCAGTGCTTGAAAGTCATGCTGTAATGTTTAGGTTTTCCTTTTTTCTGCTGCCAAAGCATCTGGGGGAAGGAGGGAAAATCCAGCTCGAGACCTAAGACACAGAGCTGAAAAGCGTAATCCTGCTGCAAAGCTGCAAGGAAACCTCCATCCATCCTTGAAACTCAATACAGTCTTCCTGCAAGTGGAAGAGGCGGAATTGTGTATCTGGAAGCTATAGAGCTTATATTTCACTCAACTTTATTCCAGCTCATCACTAACAGGCATTTCCACTAAGATCATGTTTAACATCCTGTTTGACAAGAAGGTTATCCTAGAAGTGGTTCTGAAATTAGTGGCTCAGTGTATCCGCAGCTAAGGGGCAGAGCGTGATTTCAGCTCCGCTCCGCCCTCACGATGGGCCAGTTACAGCTGTGATTCCATAGGAAAATCCTAAACTTCCCATCCCAAAGTAGTAGCTAAATGTGGCGGAGGAGTCTGAGCACCTGAGTGAGACACAAGAGCAGCTGGCACGTCACCTCAGTGCCAAGAGTGTTCTGCTTCTCCCCAGCATCTGCAGCTGATCGCTGCCAGCATTAATTGTTAATGCTCAACAACAATATTTCAATTAGGTTTGTGGCTCTTGACGCTCGCGGATTGCCTTGAGGCTGGAGAGCCCCGCGCACCTCCCAACGCTGCGAGGAGGAGCGGGCCGGCCCGTGGGCAGCAGGCACACGAGCACAGCGTGGCCCCGGCACGTGGGACACACGGGGTCCCACACGGCACCAGCTCTGCCCTCGCGGGGTTCGGCCCCGGCACGCGGGACACACGGGGTCCCGCGCGGTGCCGGCTCTGCCTCCTGCCCGTGCTCACCTGCCCAGGGCACCGCGCTGCCCAGGGCGGCTGCGCCTGCATGGGAAGGTTTCCGTTTACGCAGCGCTGCCAGATTTCCTACGCTTCTTGGCACCGGGTCAAGGCTTTCGTGCCTCCCTGTCTGTCTGTATTAGCACCACTTTCTTTTTATCATCGTACGGCACCGCGGAGCTTCTCGGCGGGTTTTACGTTCCAACCAGGCTGTGTGTAAATTCTCAGCAATGCTATCAGCAATGCCAGAAACCGGCGCTTTTTTTAGGCAGATGCTGTTTCTGGTTAAGGAATCCATCAACATGAGCCAGGCCCAAGGTTCCTTCGAACAGTTGCTTCATTCTGCCACTTCTGGGACTTCCACGCGGTTCTGGGTATGTTTTCTTTCCTTCCTTGTCCCTGCCTCCTCTTTAAAGCCAAGAAGTGTGAAGTGAACCTGGCGACGTGCCCAGAGTGGGGCTAAGGCCCCTGCCCAGAGCCCTCTCCCTCTCTCCGGCCAGCCGCGGGCTGGGGGACGCGGCACCTCCTTGGATGCAAAGAAGCAACAGGCCCAAATCCTGCGGCTTCCCCCTGTGCCGTGGGACTACCTGGGGTGAGGATAAGGGGGCTCTGGGGACGGACACGCCAGCGTGTTTAGAAATGCGGCTCTACGGAGGGCAACGTCTCCTCTTTCTGCTCTGTCAGCAGCCCGTGGCTCCATGCAGCAGTCCCTGGATGCTCCCCTTGCAGCACACGGCACGAGCCCCCCCAGCACACACGGCGCAGGCCACATCTGATCTCCAAGACGAGACGTCTGCGCGGGTAAGAACAATTCCTGTATCTTAAATGCTAGGAATTTCCTGTGAACGACAGGCACTAGTTAAAGGAAAGTGGGCTTAACTAGATACTCTGCATGCATAATTGCAGATGCAGATAAACATAGGGTGCAAAATATATTATTCAACAAAAAAGCATGTATGACACTTGTGATGAGAGATCTGGAGCAGCACAGCTCAAAAACAGCTTTGTTTTTTTCAAATGAAATTTCTTGAATCCCTTCTCTCCACAGTAGGTATCTTTGCATATTTCTCAAAGGACAAAGGGAAAAAAGAAAGCGCACAATGAGTCATTAAACTTTCAAATGAGTCATCTGGCTTTCAGTAAAGCCTGTGTAAAAATATTACTAATTTACAAACAATATCCAGTGTAACACAATAGTTCCAAAAAAGATGAATCTAAAAATGAGGCAATACCATAAAAGGCACAAGGTCAGGTCAAATTCAGCCAAGAGATGAACCAATACCCATGTTCCCATGGCTGCTTTTTTTATGTTTCTTTTTAAACCCTCAGAGAATATTTTTAACACAAATAAATATTGCTCATGCAGTGCTAGCAACACAAACAAGCTAATACCTTGGGGAGTAGAGGGGATCCTAGCAGGAAGCAGAAGTAAACACAAGTGAAACTAGTGTATTTTTCCTGTCTAAACTGAAATGAAAAAATTAAATGAATAAATACTGAAAAGTAAACTCTATTTTTAAATGTTCAGTTGAAACAATCTCAAACACTGAAGTGTAGTTGAACCTGCATGGGGCAAACTATGATGCACACGGGTCCAGCTGATAAGTCAAATTGAAAAGTATTTTTAGTAACAGGCAAAACATTTCCGATTGGCAGATTTTATTTTTAACGTGACTCCCCTTGTGAAAGGATCAACCTCTGCAGAAACAACACCCTATCTTCCAGACAGGCAAGTGATACCTACAGAAACTGCAGGTCATTTGGGCACACCTGCTATTGCTTTGGCAAGTTCACGGCACCCTGTCCTTCACATACTCTTCCGGAAATGTCATTAGAGCATTGGGAAAATGAAATAATTTCAAAACTTATGAGAAAAAAAAAAAATCAGGGGTATATAATTTGAGAGGACTCTAGCAGAACTTGATTTTCATTTGTTTGTTTTCCCCTGTACATCAGCAAGCTGTAAGAGACCCTAGTTGACCAGCCTGTTTTCTCAATAGATGAATGAGACTCTGAAGGACCCAGTCTTGTCGCTGCGTAGTGACTGAGAAAACGGGGCGAGGGGCTCACGAGGGCAGACCCGCAAGGCCCACGATCCAGGCTGAACACCTCCCTAGCTCCGGGCCCTCCGGACTCCAACCACCAAGGGCAAACAGGAACCAAGAGCAGCAAGTGATACACAGAGGAAAAGGCAGCCCACTACGCAGGTCTTCCATGGGGAAAGAAGACCTGTTTTCTTCTGCAGCACCATGGAAAAAAGTGATGGAACATACACATTTGTTTAAAAAACAATATATTTTGCTAAAGATGAGGATTTACAGTTTCAGAGTTTCCTCCCCTGCAATTCCTATTCAAGGATGACCCAAGTGCCCATTAACAATCAAACTACCGTGCAGCAACTGAGAGCCTCAGCAATTATGAAGATAATAGTGCCCTCCTCCTCTCCTGAGCAAGGGGGGAAGGGCAGAGAGCACAGGGGAAGAAGAAAATCAGCAGATAGCATGATAATGTCATTCCCTTTCACCGACAGCAACAGAAAGCCACAATTAGAATTCCCTGATCAAAATGCTAGATAAATTCAATGTATTTTTAAAATAGATTTAAAGCACCAGAAAAACTCAGTTCATCTTTACTTAGAAGTCACCTGCTTGCGAAATGCAGTGCATGTGCCTGGCACATGCAGTGTAAAAGCCCTCTCCAGCCTCTATGGGGACCGTGAAACGAGGCCTGCGGTGGCTTTGCACGTCCTCATCTGCCTCCATCGCAGCAGAGCAGAGCACCCACAGCAGCTCACGGATGGACCTCGCACCAGGGCTGCTCTCCCAGCTGCAGGCAGTGCCTGTGCTAGCATGGCACAGTGAGAGCCCGAGGCCTGGCTCCATACGAGACCCAGCCCCATCCTGGGGAGCAAACGCGGGAGCATCGGGAGAGCAGATGGAGCATGTTGCTGTGTACAGTTACGTGTGTCCTGCTCAGAGAGAGGTTGGCTGGTTTGGTTTTTTAGTCAAAGCTCTCTGTTTCCTCCCTCTTCCTTCCATCATCACATTTGATGGTCCCTGCAGTAAGATATTATTCACCTCTAATACTACTAGTTTGCTACTGCGTCACTGCTGCTCAGGGCTGCTATAACTCCACAGATTTGCAGAAACAGCCTTTGAATTAATCAAAAGGCTTTGGTTGTCTCTTGCAAAGTGCTGCAGCCAGCTAGGCCCAAGCTTCCTCTGCAAGGGGAAGATAAAGAACACAGAGATCAGGCACCAGATGCCGAAGGGTGGTGACTTAGAGCTCAGATACTTGGAAGAGGTTCTACCAAATATTTTTAAGGGCTCACATTTTTTGCGAAGAAACACACCCAGTGACAAGAAGGGACACTTACTGCGAGCTATTATGTTATCTCGCATAACCATGGATTTAGCCATCATTACTTACTTAGGAATTGGTATCCGAATTATTGTCCCATCTACTTCCGGGTTTAGGTTCATTCCACTTTCCCTTATAGCCTTCATAGCTGCAGCTGTGCTCTGTAAACCAGATCAAAAGGTACAGGGAATTAGGAAATAATTATTCCCATATGCCAGAACTCTGTCAATAGTTGGCAATCCATCTCCACAGAACATGGAAACATTTAGTTCTGTTACCAGTAAGATCAGGAAGTTACACTGGTGCAGAGAGCTTTGATCAAACTGAATGGGAAACTATGGCTGCTCTTGGTATCAGGGTACCAAGGGCAAGCAGGGGGGAGGAGAGGGGAAGGGAAGCAACAACAAAAGAAAACTGTTTGGCTTCTTTGAAACTATTTGAATGGTTTGAGGCGATGCAGACTAAAACCGCAATAAATTCTCAAGGCACAGCCTGACTATGGCAAAGGAGATGAAAGATTCTGAGCATTTAAAAATTCCAGCTGAATGTCTTCCACTAGAAATCACAAAGTGACAATTTAGAAATGTTAACTAACTTAACTGCTTCAGCGCTACAACCGAACCACAGTACATGAGGGCAGTAGCAGTTGTCTGAGAAACAGAGCCAGTGCCCAGCTCTAAGTTTTTTTTACAGCTAATTACTTGGGATCAGCTTCTCAGGACTCCATTGCTGCTGGCTCCGCTGGCACTCCGCTCTGCTAAAAAGCCAGGAGCACAGGTGTGCATCAGAGAGCATTGGTGTACCTTGAGCATATCCAACTTTCTGTCAAACCAGCTCTGTAAAAGACTCCGTGTCCTGCCAGCTTGTTTCATTCTTTGACATTAACAGTGATGGAACAGCTCTATATTCTCCTGGCACTCGGGTGGCATTTTCTACAAGGACCACTGCTGGTTTTGATACTCTTCCCCATCACTGACTTTAGACCCAGCTACAATGTATTGATGAAGTCCAGGACTTATCAACTGAGGCACAAATTAAAGCTCTGCTTATTTGCTTAGGTCTTCAATGTGTGTGCACATCACTGAATGCAATGAATCTTATACCTATGTATAGTATGAATGAAATGAAATGAAAATGAAATGAAATTAAATGAAATGAAAGAAAAGTACTGCTAAAAAAGGGCAGAAAAATATAACTAAGATTATCTTTGCAAACTAGCACTATAAATGTGTTACTCTATGGAGAGCATCTGCCTTGTAAGATGGTAAAGTTCAGTAAAAGCTGTACTGCTTAGCATATACATTGGAGGAGATGAAAGGAGGGAAAAATATATCGCTCCCATCCTGTTTAAATATGTATTCACACCTACAGGAGATTATTTTCTGTTTTTGTAAATCTCAGGCATAGATACACCAAATAGACTTTGGCCCTGTAAATCCTTTCTGGTGATTATTTTCTTTCCCAGAGTCTTCAGAAGTTTCTATTTCCTTCTCAATACTATCAGCTATTGGCTATAAGCTCTAACTAATGACATTGAGTAATGTGTGTATAATGTTATTAGGGAGTTCAACCTATCCATGAAACAGTTATGTTATAGAACAATTGCACTGAGAGAAATGGTTATAGCTCTAGTTCAGTGAAAAATGGCTCCCTGGCTCAGAAATATCCTGTAGGCAATGGTACATATGGTGGTATTTAATTTCACACATGCCCATTTCTCAGCCTGTCTCAGTTCCTGCTTGGACATGGGCTAAGTCATGGAGTGACTTCTCCCGCCCTCCCAGCTTTGGCACCCTGAGGCACCTCTGTGCGCTCACTGATGAAGGGCCTTCATTCTTCAAAGACATTACACATGCTGGATACACTTTAAGAAACACTTAGGCATCAAGTACCTTACCCTGACCTCCTCTGAGACTTTGCTGACCTAATTAATTGGGGAAAGCCTTTGCAAAATAAATAGAGATAAGCTTTGGCAAACCTCCAGACCTGGAGCTGGATGAACAGCTAACCCTGCACTCATTACTCCCTGTGCCTGCACACGCTGCTCCGCTCTGAGAGGCAGCCCTCCCTCCCCGCAGGGCACGCGAATGCTCCCTCCCGGCACGGGAGGCACCTAACGCGGGGACAAGTCGAACTCCAGCTCCTGCAGAAAATTAACTTGGCTCTCAAAGAGCCAGAACATCTAATCTGGGGTCCTGAGCTGAAGGCACTGTCAAGAGAGGAGCTCACTAACTTCACTGGTGCCTGTCAGGCCCTGTGACAGCACTTACTGCTCAGTCCTGCCAGGGGAACAGCACAAATGGGGACTATTTAACTACAGGCATAGGGTTGTGCATATTCAAGTCTTCACAAGCAACTGAACTGACTCAAGTACAAAAGAGCAGATCCAAGGTGTGTGCAAGACTACCAGGTTCAATAAAAGCTCAGGAAAGAGGAGACCTAGCAGGGCACAAATACCCAGGTGTCCTTCTAGTATGGCACTATCCTAGTTATGATTTCCCTTTGCTGTCTTTCCACCAAGTTCTTTGTGATGCAAAGACAGAAAACTAGTCCCCAAAGCACAATGATCATATTCTTGGAAGGTATTGGATGGAAGCTCAAGAGCAATCATGGTCTAACAGGACTAGATGATCTCTAGAGGTCTCTTCTAGCCTCAACCATGCTGTGATTCTGTGAAACGCTGCTGCACATACAAGACACCTTGCACTCCAGACAGAGCCGGCCAGTCACTTGCCCAGCGCAGGGTGCAGTCAGCAGCAAAACATAACTTGTGTCGTGTGCCAGCCAAGGAGTGACACGCAGCACGGTGACAACTGCCACCCACTGTCACAGGTGACCGATTTAGTCTAAACATTCCCTTCTCAGTATCAGCTTGTTCCCGTGGCAGTTACCTCCCTGTAACGTGGCCTTACCTCTGGAAAATTGGTCATGTTCACAATAATGAGCTGAGGTGACTTCTGTGAGATCTGCCCGAGCTGGTTCAGTGGAAACTTCCCATCCTTTGTCACCACAGTTATGTGATCAAAGGCCCCTCAAAAGAACGAAACACAGTGGCATTTCAGTATGGCAGAGCAGTTCAGAATGGAAATGCAGCAGACAGACATATGCAGCGTCCTGCATTCCTTCCATTACGCAACATATAGATATTACAAAAGAAAAGGATTTTTTCAGACTAAAAATTTTACTGTTATACTTATTCATGCCCTGCGGTATTTGCAAGCCAAACATTTCAACATTATTCTGAGCACAAGAACACAAAAACAAAACTCTTTTTTGTTTTCACTACGGGAACAGGAAAACTAAGCAAAGATGCTGAATAATTAAGATATATTTTTTTTCATTCTTACAATAAAAAATCTAAATGTTGCTCTAAAAATCAAGGAAATTATGTCTTTAGTTTAGCAGCGTTCCGTTAAGCCCTCAAAGTTCTTTTCCAAGTCCCAAGAGGAAGTGTTGTAGCCGTCTAATTTGAAGTATCCAGTTTCTCCTGGAGCTACTCTTAATCTGCTCCCGAGTTTATGCTCAAAAACATTAACAGGGCAGAAGGCACACAAGACAAGAGGTACTTTATCAGTGCAATTAAAAAAATACCTATGATTAGAATAAATAGTTAAGAGATTGAGTTAAACTTTCCAATTCCATTAAAGACTGAAGTGCCCCAGCCATAGCGGGGGTGGTGAATGATTCAAATTTGGTCATTGTTTAACGTAAAATTTCATCCCTGAAACTTGATACTACTTATAAATACATATGTTCAGAGTGTTATAGTAACTGTAGCTTAGTCAAATATATTCATGTTTCTTTCTAAAACAGAAAAATTCACTAAGTGAATAGGGCTTGTAAAGGTCACTAACCATAAATACGTATAGCAAAAAAAGTTTGTATATGCCAGACACCAGCCTGATGGCAATTTCCAAAAGGCTAATTTAATGGCAATTGGATTTTTCCTGCCCTACTGCACCATTAGCTGACAACCTGCTTCTTCATCACATCTGCAAACAGTTCAGTTAGACACTTTTGACATCTCCCACTTACAAAAGCTATTTCCAGGAAGCTATTAACAAAAATGGACTCTTCCTGGTCAAGCTCAGGGTGAAAAAGGCCTTTAGCTGGGGATGTCAAGGTTGCAGTAATCTGCTGCCTACTGAGTAACTCATAAAAAGGAAATCAAATTTGAAAGAAAATAAACATGCACTTCAGTGCTGCAAAGACTTGTAACCTTATTTACAAACTGCAGAGCAACACCCAAGAAAGCTACTAACCTGGTGAGGTTCTAATATTGAGATTTCTGTTGAAATCTTCTTTCAGGGCTTCCACCACTGCCTGCATGTCTTCATTGGTTTCTTCCAAATTGATAATATCCTCAACCAAGGCAGCACTGATATTCACTCTGGCTTGAGTCTGCCCTTTGCCTTTAGCTGCAATTACACACAAAATTCATCTCTAACATTTCCTTGCTGGATTAGAAAGTAGGAAGAAAGAAATACAATTGCTGCTAGATATAGAATGGAGCCTAAGATAAATCGGAACAACCATATTCTTAAGGGAGCAAGTGGCCCAATGCTTGGGCACGTAACCCCAAACGTTTGTGGATGTCGCCCTGCGGGCACTGACTCCACCTGCAACGTGGAGATTGCCGTCCACTGACGCAGGCCACCAGGCATCTCCAGGCAGCTCTTCCCCAGGGCAGGGACCACCGTGTAACATAGCTAGCAATACAGGCAGGCAAACCAGCTCCTGCAGAGCTGTGCTCTGCTGGGTTAGACCCGTGCTGCTACCCAGGATAAAGGGCATGAGAGGTTCTGTTGCGGGACTACCTGGCAGCAGAGTAGTAAGGGAATTGTCCAACTTGCCTTTCTTGGTGGCCAGCTGCCTGGTGAGCATCACCTGGTGGCCGCACTGGCTGCAGCCGCCGGGCAGCGGGGCCGGGCGGCCCGCGGGCGCCCGCGGCAGCGCCCTGGCTCCAAGCCACCACCGAGGCAGCAGGGGCTGCAGCTGTCGAAGGCACCTCAGGGCCACGGCCATGGCGCACGGCTCCTCCTAACGCACCTGGAAAACAGGGATGCACGGCGGGAATGCCATGGGAATGGGCTCCGGGGCCGGGTGGCAGCTACAAGGCGGGCAGACAGGCCAGGCCAGGCCGCCCGGGGCTCCCGTGCAGAGCAGCGGGCCTGGACCGCAGGGTCAGTGCAAAAGGCACGTGTGAGTTCCAGGGAGGAACCCGGGAAGCACCGAGCCCGGGCAAAACCCGGTGAGCGCAGCCGGCCAGGGGGAGCGTCCAGGAAACGGGAAAGAGGCACCGCGTCCAGTCCCGCCACTCGAGGCATCCGCTGGGGCCCCCGTGACGCGACGTCCCCACGCGGGAGCGGACCCCGCGCCGTGTGCGCCCAGGCCCCGCCCCCTCCCCTCGAGCCCCGCCCCCTCCAATCGTGACCCCGCCCCTTTCAAAGCGACCCCGCCCCTTTCAAAGCGACCCCGCCCATTTGAGGTGGCCCCGCCCCCTCGTGCGTGCCCCGCGGCCCACACCACCCCGTCCCTCCCCCGCGGCGCCGCCCCCCGCCCCTGGGCGCTGCGCTCGTGCGGGCCGGGCCGTCCCGGTACCCGGTGGGCGCGGGAGGGGTGGGGGGTTCACGAGGAATGGCGGGGGTGGGGGAAGCGGCCGCCCGGCGCGCCGCTCACCGTAGCGCAGCTCCGCTGACGGCATCGCGGCGCGTCGTGACGTCACAAGGTTGCGCCGGGGCGGGACGCGGCCTGCGGCGGGCGGGCGGAGCGGCCGTCCCGGGTCATGGTGAGCGGCCCGGCGGCGCCATGGAGCCGGGCCGGGAGGCGCTGCCGCTCGAGAACGCCTCCATCCTCTCGGAGGGCTCGCTGCAGGACGGGCACCGCCTCTGGATCGGCAACCTCGACCCCAAGATCACCGAGTGAGTCACCCCGCCCACCCCGGGAGCAGGCCCGAGGGCAGGGCCCGCCGGCACCGCGGCGCTCCGGGCCTTGCTCGGCCCGAGGCCCCCCAGGCACCTCCGTCTGCAGCTCTGGCAGGAGGAGGCCTGTTCCGCTCCAGAGCAGCGCGGTGCGGCGCCTCGCAGCGGGCCGGCGCTGCGGGGGTGGCCCGGGCTGGTGTGGCCGCGGCGGGTGGGCAGAGGGCGGTACCCGAGCGGGAGCTGGGTGAGGAGCGGGGCCGCTGGCCCCTGCGGAGCGGGAGGACGCGAACCCGGCGTGTGCGGGGCGACCTGTGCCGCCCCAGGGGCAAATAACCATCTCCTGAGCGAGCACAGTGTGTCAACAAACTGTCGAGGAAGCAGGAGTTGTTGTCCGATGTTTGGATTACGTGTGGAGACGTAAATAGGCCTTACCAAAAAAAAAAAAAAAACCAAACTCAGGGGGAGGGTTTGTACACTCCTCAGAAACAAGCATTTTTGATTAACTATTGTACGTGCCTGTCATGGAATACTGCTTCCTCCTGCTGCTTTTTTTGTGCGTGCAGGTGCTAGGTTTTTATTCCAAACACAGTTCATCTTAACAGAGCAGTCTCCTAACACGCTCTAAATGGAATCATTAATGTGTTGTGCTTTCCAGATGCTCAGCTTTGGGTGGTTTCGGCATTAATTACCATTTTTATCCTACGGCAATGTTACTCTGGTTTGTCCACATTCACTGACCATATAAAACTAGATATAGGGCATCTCAAAGGCAGTATTTGTTACATCCTTAAAGACTTGGAAAACTGGGTTAGTGTGAGGAGTGGAATAGTGGATGCTTATAAAAGGGTTAGATCCTTCTCTTCCTGGAATGGTCTTCAATTTCACTTCTAAAAGACCTTTCCAGTCTGGGTCATTCCTCTGAATCTAGTCCAGATGGATGGTAGCTTTATATGGCAGAAACTTTTTTGGTTTGTTTGGTGTTTTCATAGCCTGGATGAACGGAATTTGCTGGGGTTCAGTGCCCTTCTTGCCTGATCAAGCTTTCGCTTTTCAAATCATCTAATGCAATCCCATGAGTTCAGCAATGTGGGCGTCAGGCACAACTGCCCTTGTGCCCTCATGGCTAGTGTTGTTTCTATAGGGAAGGGGTGAGAAGGTGTTTTCAGGGCTTCATTCTCCAGTGCTATAAAATCTAGAGTATTTCTGTACTATTTAAGTGTTTCAAACTTGCCTACTACTGAGTGTCTCTACTTGCTACTTATTTTAGGCACTATTATTGTGGCTTAAGATCAGGGTGTCTTGTTTTTTATTTTTACTTTTAAAAATGCTCATTTTTCTCCTAAAAACTATATTGTAACTTGTCTTTCTTTGCAAAGAAAAAATGAAAGGAGGTTTTGCTTTAACACCTTGTCAGTGTAGACAAAGAAAGGCACATTTTGATACCAGATGAGTAAGTTTTTATAAATCAGCCTAACCTTTACTTTCTTTTCTAAGGGCTTGCATACTTGCTCATCTGAATTATGCCAGTTGAGTATACCAATCACATGATTAAAAAGAAAATACCTGAAAAGTAAATAGTTGTTTCTTTATTTGCTGCTTTTATCTGATTTTAGAGGGTTGCCCCTACAATTTCTGCGGTAGCTTTGTTTAAGAGTGAGTCAAGTTGATTGAGTTGTTAGCAGGCTTAATAACTGGTTGTGACTTTGTCGAGCAGCAGTGTATTCAGAAAGTCTTGAATTAATCCAAGACTTGCCTTTAGAGAGCAACCTATAGCCGCAATCAAGCGCTAGAAAGTTAATAGGTAACATACACATTTGAGCACAAGCTGCAGTGCTAGGAATTTATAAATGTAGGGCTGCCCACAAATTACAGCCTGCAAGTGGGTGCCTTGCAGGAGGTGGTTGCACATACTGAGTAGCAGTGACTCAAATGGGGGTCTCAAAGGATCTCAAATGCTGACATATCCTGTGTATTGGATATGACAGGGCTGCTGCAGCTCCTTCCTCCTCGCTTACCAGCAGTGTTTGCTTGGATGACTTGCCTTTTCTCTCTCTCTCTCTTTTTTTTTTTTTTTTTTTTTTCCCTAGCATCCTTGTAGGATTTCTTTGCTTAGGGAAAAAAGATGTTGTTAGGCCTTGACTGAGTGTATTCCTAGAAGCTGGAAGGAGGCAAGATGCAGCAGCTGCTGTGCACATGCAGCTGTGACACAGCTCTTCTGTTTGCATCTCTTCTCGATGGATCTGGGCGATAACGAAATCCCTGACTTCAGTTACATCCATCTCTTGCTTTGTAAGCTAAGGAGAGCTGCCTGCTGTGCAGGTTCCTGTTGACAAAGCCTCTGGGATTTATTAAAAGTGTTTGTCAAAAAAAAAGTTGAATTTTCAGCAGTAGCAGTTGCATTCCTGTGAACTAATTTTCAGTGCACTTTGAATGACGCTGCGTTTTCCCCATGTTTAACGTGGTGCGTGTTCACCTTCCGTGGCTGTGCTGCCGCTTGTCTAGGATCCCATCTTGATGAGTCGCACCTAGAAAACAATGTGTGCATAACTTGTTGTTACAGACTCCTCCTGGCTCCCAGTGGGGCAAAATTCTTAGCAATAATAGGTTTAGCATGTGGCCCGGTACCTCTTCAGTATCCTTGGGATAGCATTGTTGAGAGGAAGCCTTGCCTGTGTTTGAATAGCACGCAGGGTGCCAGGAGGAAGACTGGAGGAAAAGGAAGCGGGGGAGCTGCTGGTTTGTCTCGCATTCACATCAGATGACAGGAAGTGGAGATTGAGGTTGGCCGCAGCGCTCCGCGGAGCCACATCTGTGCGAGTGACCCGCAGCTCCCCATAACCCAAGTCGTTGCCATAGTAAAGCTTTTTACACATGTTCGCACCTTTTTTTTCCTTAAAGACTTCAGGTTTTCCATGACAGGTCTTCCTTCAATTCTGAAGCACGCTTAGCATGGAGAACTCCTTGCGAGTAACTGCTAATGCCCCTACTGTATTAACCGTAACAAATCCTAATCAAAGCTTAATTTTTTATTTATATGAAACTTCAAGCCTGAGCTATCTCAAGTCCAGGAGATGGTTTGCAGTTGTAGAAATTGTGTGCATGGTTTAAGAGTTGTTTGCATCATAAAGAATCTAAAGATTAAATAGTCAACTTTCCACAGATGGCTGCTGGACTTCTTAAATGATTTTTTTTCTTAAAGAAATGACTATCACTTTTATGCCAAGAAAGTAAAATAAATGTTATTATTTGAATGCAGAGGTTCTCGGAAGAAAAACAAAGTGTTCCTTTTGGCATGGTAGCTGCAGATTTTTTGTTGTTGTTGCTAGACAGATATAATGAGAATCATCATTGTCCTTCCATGGACCCTGTAATTGCCACAGGGGAAGAACAACTCTTAATTTTAGCATTAAGGGCTTTATTTTCATATTGCTGAAGTAGCAAGTTGCTTTTGGTAACAGTGTCTTTTTAGAAGCAAATATGAGGTGTGCTTCTGTATTCTGGAGGTTCTGGAAATCCAGCATGAGGGATTTTGTGTGTTACATATACATCCCACCTGTCCAAAGTTGATGTTTTCACATGTGTGTCTTGTAGGTAGTTTGAGTAGTGGTGATGAAAGTTGACTTACTGTGTGACCATCTCCTCCTCCTCCTCTCTTGTGTTCCTGTCTCTTGCCTCCCGAAAAGGGATTGCGGATTCGTAGGACCCTTGGGATGCTCTGATGTTTTAGTGATCCTTCTGTCCTGAAGGATGTAGGAAACCTTCCATAATCAATTTCCATGTGCTTATTCCCCTGGGCAATAACTTGGCCCTTCTGTGCTGCTAGTCTGAACGCAAGCTGCACCTTCACCTCTTTAAAAGTGCATATCCTGAATGTCCACCATGACCCATCCTGTGGGATGACTCACATTCCTGGAACTTTCTTGCCTGCCTCCTGAAGCTTAACAAAGAGCTGCAGCCCATCTCAAACATCCTACCTGGCTTTATTAGGGAAAAATGTTGTCTGCCCTTTGCATTTGGACCCTCACTACAGTTCCCTGGTGCTGTGGGTGTCTTGGGACATTACCAGTCTTTCATTTTAGACAGGCACGTTGTTATTTTCCAGTACCTACCTGGCCTGTATGCACTTGCAGTAATCTGCTGAGCTTTCAGAGCCCTGAGTGTGCATCTCATTCTGCAAGCTGGAAATCAGGCCGAGAGGCTAAGTGGCTTCCTAAAGCTGTACAGCTAATCAGGGGGAGAGGTTTTATGGCACGTCACTCAAGTGCTGCCTGAACCAGAGCACTCTTAGATTTCTGCTAGGGTGATGTTGAGACCTCTCTGATGTCTTTTATACCTAGTTTGCTGCTGCTTCCCAGTTGCAGTTTGTTTTGCTATTTTTTTTTTACCTGCATCTTTCTGCTTCACCAACCTTGCCAAGCAAGGAGAGGTTTTGCATTTGTGTATGATCTCTCCTTGCTCACGGGTGGGATGGGACTGACCATGCTCGTACGGGGAGAGGGGAGGCAGCTGCAGCAGCAGGGATGGTGAGGGGGGAACGAAGGCTCTGGCTACTTGTGCAGGGAAAGGAGACAAGAGCTTCAGGCAGACACGTCGGGGAGAGAGAAGGGAAACGTTTCCCTTCTAAGTGGGTGTAATTGAGAAAGGCAAGAGGCAAAGTCCTCCCAAAGCCTTGGGAGGACTGCATGATTCTCCACAACCACCTATTAATAGATCTTCTCCTCTGTGCCCTTCAGCTGGCACTACTGGGAGGAAAGCTCTGGGCCTGCAGGCTTGAGTCCCTGCCTGGGGCTGCAGGAGCTGCGGGTGCTGAAGGGCGGCTGTAGGGAGCCCGCAGCTCTGCAGGTTCAGGAGAGCACGAGTGTGAGAGAAAACTGCTCCTGTGACTGAACCTGGAACGTGGTGGGGAGGGTTCTCCTCAGTCTCCTTGCTTCCAGCTTAATGAAGAGTGTCATAAATGCTTTCTTTCCTCTTCAGATACCACCTTCTCAAACTCCTGCAGAAGTTTGGCAAAGTAAAGCAATTTGACTTTCTCTTTCACAAGTCCGGTGCTCTGGAGGGACAGCCGAGGGGTTACTGTTTTGTGAACTTTGAAACCAAACAGGTATGTTGCTTCTAATCTAAAATTCTCATTTGTGTATCTGGCTGCTGCTTTCCCTGACATATGTCAATTAAAAGTAAAACAGGAAGAGAGGACTTAAATATTTTGTCTATACCAGCAGCCCTGCTCTACCAGCTTGCTCTGAAACAGCTCCTGGAAGTAGCAATAGTGATTTCCTCTATCCTGTGCTGTCTTTTCCTGAATCCTGTTTTGTGATGCTAATTAAAAGGGACAAGCTCTTAGCCCTGCTTTTTTAGGGAGCTGGTTGGCTCCATGAGCACACAAACAGTAACCCGTGGTGCTGCCAGTTGTGCAGCCTGAACATCTGCAAGGTCCTGGTCTGAGCTGACCCTGACTGCTCGTTTTTGAGTTCAAGCTCTTGCCACACATCAGAACGTGAGGTTATGCTGGTCTGTAGCATCAGAGCAGGGCTTCTTATGTCATAATTCTGCTGAATTGTGTGAAGGCTCTAAAGAACAATGTTTCTGTGCTTGTGTGCCTCAAGGACGTAGGCAGAGCCCTGGCAGTGCATGGCAGTTCCCTTGCTGTTCTCGACGCTCTCCTGGAGCTATTGCTCATACAGGGAGGAGCAGAGCTGCATCGTAACTGCTGTGGATGCAGCTGGAGGGGAGCGTCCTAGAACTGAGCGGCCGCTGCTGGTCTGGATCAGTGTCTGTGTGCGAGCAGGAGTTACTGCAGCTGGGTGTTACTGAGACACGGGGTCACTGCAGTGAATCACTGCAGCATTTTCTAGAGAAGTGCTTAGAGCAGATGTCTCCCCTGGAATGCTGTTCCAGTGCCCTCTGCATTTGGTCCTTTCAAAACTCCCCATTATCCTCCCCATTTCCTCCCCACATCAAGTGGAAGAATCTAACTTTTTAGTTTATCAAAAGTCCATTTATTCAGGTGGGTCTTGAAGTCTCCAGGAGGATAGAACGGGATAAACTTTCAGTGCTGGCAGTTAACTGTACTTACACAAGACTGGCAAAGGAAAAAGGGCCCTTCCATCTCAGACGGCTCTGACTGAACGCTTGGGTTTGTTTATCAAATGGTCTTCCTGTGCAGGAAGCAGAAAAGGCCATCCAGTGTCTCAATGGGAAGCTGGCCCTTTCCAAGAAGTTGGTGGTGCGATGGGCACATGCACAAGTCAAGGTAAGCTTGTTGTGGTTTTTAATATTCAAAACTAAAAAAAAAGTATTAATATCAGTTATTATAATTACTTCAGTAATTGCCCAAATTCCAACTTTCCTAAAATTGGTGACTAGCTAAAAGTTCATTTTTTGACATTGCTTCCGTTGTGGGTAGGAGATGCCTTGAAATTTCAAGTTACTAAGCACTTTGTTCCATTTTTGTACATAGGTGTTAGGAGCTCTAATTACTTCTGACTTTCCGAACAACATATTTCATATCTAAAATACATTTTAATTATCGTATTGCCTAAACTATCAAGTTGTTTTTTATGTTGAATTAAGCAGTACTATCTTACGCATTAATTTCTGTGAAATCTTGTCTTCTGTCCTGCAGTTATTTACTTATCTAGTACTTGGTAAAGAAAGTCATCTTCAGAGATTTTCTTTTCAGAGCACTGACTTGCAGGGAGCTGCTGGCTGCTGTTTACCTTTGGGTAGCGTGCTTTCAACTTGTATTGATTATGCTTTGTGCAGCTTTTGACCCTTTCTTTTGTCAAGCATGATAGTGTATTTGTTTTGGATGCTGAAGAAACAGTTACCTTTAATATAAGGAGACCGTGTTGTTTTAATTATTGGCTTCAAGGGCTGCAGGCTCTTGTCAGCACATCCAAACTTGTGTAAATGCAGTCTCCGTTTTCTTGAGTTCTGTAAGTATTAGAGTGCCACGTGCTTCCGGATGCCTGAAGAATGAGGAGGCCATAAAAGGAGTTTCAGCCAGAGGAGTTCTGAGCATCTGCTCAGCTGGGATTTCGGCAGGGTAGCCCAGTGCTTAGCAGTCGGGGCCATGGCAAAGAACGTGCCTAAATAACATGTTCAGTTTGCAGGGCACGTTCTAATGCATGAATGGAAAGATTTAACGGTGCAAAATTCTGGATGTTTGTAACAAGTGTTTATTTTAGGCAATACCAGTACCATGCTTAAGTAGTTTTAGGATGAGCAGCCAAGACTTATCCAGACACTGTCAATTTGAGCAGTTCTGCTGAAAAACAAACCCAATGTTGTGGCGGGAGGAACAAGGAGGCAGAACACTGTGCGTGGTGGAGGAGGCCGCTGCCCACAGCGAAGACGCTCGCAAGCTGCTTTCTGCACAAAGGGGATGGCTCCTAACTGTTCTTCAGTGTCCTTTTTATTCCAGCACTGCACAATTCTGCTCAGTTGAGTACTTGGGTTGCCTACTGACTCTGCATAATATCTGTGTAAAGCATACAGCAGTGCAGTGGAATAATTTTGCCTTAAATTTTAACATCTTTGTTTTGTGCATTAGAGGTAGGGGAATAGGAAGCACTAGCTTGGGGTGGTAAGGCTTAAGGATCTGTAGTGCAATGCGTGTAAGTATGAGAGCCTACAGTCCATATTGGCACTGAACAAATATGATTAGGACTTGTTTCAGTGTATGACTACCAAAATCTTTCTTAGCAAAAGTTTCACAGTATCTGAGGAAACTTTAATCCAAATTTAAAGCTCATCTGTTGGGAAATATTTTTTTGTTTGTAATTCTGATGTATTTTAATGTTTGATCTCTTACTTGCAGAGATACGATCATAACAAAAATGAGAAGATTCTTCCAATCAGTCTGGAGCCATCTTCTAGCACGGACCCACCCCAGTCTAACCTCAGGTAGGAGGCTGGGCAGGTGAGCTGAGACCGAATGGTGGGTGGCAGAGATTCAGTAAAATCCAGAGCTGGCATTATCTGTGCGCTGAACATCTAAAGCCACGGCCACTTTAAAAGGGCAGCACACTGTGAAGCAATTCATTTGGTGTGAGATGCTTTGGAAACTTGATATGTGTTTTGTAATATATGAAACTATGGGAGCATTTAAAGGAAAAGAGGCAAGATGAGGAACTGGGAATGTGCAAAACTGCAGCTTATGCGGCTGAAAGGTGCTCTGTGCTGCTTCAGAGCAATTTCAGTGAGATGTTCTCCCTCTGCTTCCTGGCAGCTGTGGTAGCAGCATTGCACCAGACTGACTAGGGAGGCAGTAATCTCAGCATGCATCAAAAAACACATCCCGCCTCTCATGCGATGGACAGCTGAGTTAGGAAAAGAAGTCTTTTCTCCCGCTCTGTCTGAAAGTGCTGATTCAGAAGATTACTAGCCAGTTCTTAACAGAAATGCTGGACTATAAAGAGATTGAGGTTCACTCTTTCTAGAGGAAGAATAGAGAATTCTACTAACCATCCCAGACTAAGCAGAAATCTTTCTCTGTACTAATTTGATAAAGCAAGAAATGCTTACACGTGAAGATTTCTTTGATAACAGTAAAACCTTAAGACAAATTCACAGTAATATTTTAATAATTTCCCAACTCCTTTGTTGTCTGAGCCATATATCCCTGGTTGTTGAGAGAACATGTGAATTTTCCCTGCATTCTGCCAGAGGAATGCTATAAGGAAGCAGGACCAGGGGTAATTAATTTGCCTGCAGAGAAAACAAGCTTGAAGTTCAGAAGTGACACAGACAGTAGAAAGTAATGAGTGGAGAGACTTGAGTTATATGTGTGTGTATCATTAGCTCCATCACTGGCATGAAGGAGTTGTTTCAGTGAGCATGAGTGTTTTAAGAATCTGTCCTGGAGAAGGGAATGTTCTTCCATCCATGCCCTTTAGAGGTTTATTAATAACAAAAGTCCTAGGAATTTGGGGAGTAACCTAGGATAGCTTCTCCCTTTGGGATAAACTCTGGTAATGTTGAAATAATGTTTCTTCCTGGTCTAATTAGAGTCTGGGGTTTTCCCATCCCGGGCAGTGCTGAGCTTGGAGGAAGTCTGGCTTTCATTTCTCGGCCGCTTCCAGCAGCCTCGTCTGCTGCGTGCGCTCAGACCTCCTTAAATTACATCACTTTACATGAAGCAGGGAGCTCGTCTGGCTCAGAGTCCTCCAGAAAGTGCTGAGTAGGAGCAAGGACCATTATTTTGTGGTGCTGTGATGGATCTCAGAAGATCTTTCCTAAGCAAATACGTGCTCGTGTGGGAGAGCGTGGGCAGGAGATTCCTGCGTCCCAGCTTCCTACTGCCCTGAATGTAGTGACATGGGCTGCCCGCCACTCCTGGTGTAACTGAGTGTTCAGATGCCCCCCTCTGCTCCAAAAATTTCTGTACTCTGCTTGCTTACATGCTAGGAACAAGCTCAATTTCTCTTCTTCTCTTCTTTTCATTTCCAGCGTCAGTGCAAAAATAAAGGCCATTGAAGCTAAGCTGAAAATGATGGCAGAAAATCCAGATGCTGAATTTCCAACAACGCCTGTTTATTCTTATTTCAAACCACCAGATAAGAAAAGGACTACTCCTTATTCCAGAGCTGCCTGGAAATCCAGAAGATGATGCTTATGAGTGGATATGGTAGCAAGAAACACTGCTTTAAATACCTGGAATCCTCCAATGCTTTTGTACTTTGTATAATGAGAAGGAAACTTGTCACCTGAGCATAATGCCACTGTGTATGGCAGAGTGGTGATGGCGCCTTAGGTGGTCTGCTCCATGCTGCTTGTGCCAGAGTAGCTTCTCAGCTGAACACTGTCCAGAAAAGCAGGTTCTGTTCAAAGCCTGGGGCGAGCACCCGGACAAGCCCTTGTTAGTGCACACTCAGTAGTGAGACTAGAAGCAGTGTATGGAGTAAAGCATATCCAAAACGTTTGGGTTAATTGATTACTTTTTAAGGTATTTTTAAACAAAGGGTATTCCACTTTGTTTTTTAACGGAGGGAAAGCACTTGGTTCTGAGTGACGTTCTGTAGTTACCATGGAATACTTTTTCTTTCATCTCAATAAAACTAATTTGAAATGGATTTTTGCAATAATTCTAGCAATGGTGATTTTGCAACAGTTACGTGCATGTTCATCCTGCCGTTTGGTTTGCTTGCTTGAAGAAGGTGGCCGTGACGCCTGCCCTCAGTGGGGCTGCAGGCATCTGCGTCCCCCTTGGAGCGGGTGACATAGGCCCGGAGGTCTCTCCGTGCAGCAGTGGCGTCTCTAGTGTCCCCCTTTGGTAACCCCTGTAGTGGTAGCTCCTCATAAACCAGATGTGACGGCGTGGGAACGACGGTGCCGATTCAGAGACATCTGTCCAGCACCTGACCTCGGCACGTGCGCCCGCCCAGCCCTGCGCTCTGCTGCCTGGTTCGGGTGCCTGCTGCTGGTTCCTGGGGCAGCGCGGGTGGCACAAGCGTTTGTGCTCAAAGGGCCTTGTCCTGGGAGCGGGCCTTATCCTGGGATGTGTTCAGTTCGCAGCCTAAGGGGTAGCGTTTTGCTTAAATGCCCAGGGCAGCACCTTCTCCTCCCCAGGCAGTCCCTGCAAGAGGGAGGTCTAGGGCAAGGCCAGCAACTGGCAGTGTTCCCCCTTTGTGTGCAAGGAGGGTGCTGGTCAACATCAACTCGGGCACAGCAGGGACTGATCTCATTTCTGCCAACATCCCGTTAGTCGCTCAAGTTCTTGCAGTGGCCTCGGAGAAGAGGAGGGCATCGTGTTTAAGCAGCCCCTCGTTTCCCTAGCTGAGCGTTCCTCATGTTTTAGCAAAGTCCGCGGAGCCTTTTGCCTGTCCTGGAGCCGGCGGGTGCTTCCCCACTGAATGGCTGAATCAGGACGGGCTCTTAAAAGCTGGAGCTGGTTAAAGAGCGGGTCTCTTGCTGGAGAATATTTACTGCCTCATTTCCTTTAGGTACCTGCCCAGAGAAAACTTGCATCCCTTGGAGTCTGTACCCGTGCCTGCCAATTACACCCATTTACATTCTGTGAACAGCATGTGTTTTGTTGTTCCTACCTGATCTAACACCTGTGGCTGTGGGCAGTTGTATCTGCAGTGTTTAAAAGTGTTGTTCCTATAGAAATTTAGGAAATCAGGCCTGGTATGTGGTTGTGTCCTCTTCAGAAACACTTTGTTATTATTTGTGCTTGAATACAACTTGTTGAAATTCTTACGGCTCTAAATAAATATCCAAAATACATTTTTTCCTCCAGGAAAGAGGGTAGCGAGCGGGTGCTGAGGGCTGGTGAAGGCTCAGCCCGAGCCCAGCTTTGCTGGGAGCTCTTGGGGTGCAGCGGAGCTGCGTGGACCAGGCCCGGGGAGCTGCGGTGCAGGTCGGTCCTGGTGTCTGTCCCTGCCGGCCCCAGCAGCCTGGGCCCCCTGCGCCCTCCGTGCACTTCCCGGAGAGCCGAGGTCTCCTGGAAGACCCTGTGCCCCCTGGGCTGCTGCTAACGGAGCAAAACCCGGGAGCTTCGCGCAGCGCGTCCGGGCGCCGGCGGGTGCCGAACACCCAGCGCTGCTGGCGGCGGCACCGGCGTTCGGCAGCGACCGCCACGGAGCGGCTCTGAGCAGCCCCGGGCCGCCGTGCGGAGGCGGCGGCGGCCCCGGCTCCGACACGGGCCCCTCCTGCCTCCCCCAGCACCGAGGGCCCCTTCGGAGCCGTCGCTCGGCGCGTGCCCGGGCTCCGGCGGCCCCGCGCAGGCCGGGCCGGGCACGCGGCGCCGCGGCAGCCCCGGGCCGCGGTGCGTGGGGTCCGTCGGGCCCCGTGCTCGAGCCCGAGGCCTCGGCTTCCTCGCCGCGGGGCCCTCCTCTGCCTCCCCCCGCCGCCCAATTTAGCTGTCATAGTCGATAAGGGCGAGGATCCGCGCGCGGCCCCCGCCGGCTCACGTTACGGCCGCGCAATCACCGCGCGGCTGCCGCGGAGCGCTCGGGTTACCGGGCGGGCGGCGGGGCCGGGCCGGGCGCCCCGTCGGGGCGAGCAGTGGGACCCCCCCCCGCCCG
>PTEX01000017.1:1574354-1621610 GCA_003342815.1 Eudromia elegans
GGCTTCTCCGGGGCTTTCGGGGGCGCCGGGAGCCGCCGGGAGCCGCCGGGCCGGGAAGCCCCCGGGCGGGAGCGCGGCCGGGCCCGTCTCAGCCCCGCCGCGCCGTCCCCGCAGTCGCAGCCCGACGGGGAGCCGCTGTCCGGCGCCCTGGACAAGGAGGAGGCCCGCTCGGCGCCCAGCACGCCCTCCACGCCGTCCGTCTGCTCCCCGCCGTCCTCCTCCTCGTCCACGCCGTCGGCCGGCAAGAACGTTTGCTCCAGCTGCGGGCTCGAGATCCTCGACCGGTACCTGCTCAAGGTGAGCGGCCGCGGCGGGGGCGGCCCCGGGGGGACGCGGGCGGCCTGGGTCTCAGCCGGCGCCTTCTCTGCCCAGGTGAACAACCTCATCTGGCACGTCCGCTGCCTGGAGTGCTCCGTGTGCCGCACGTCGCTGCGCCAGCAGCACAGCTGCTACATCAAGAACAAGGAGATCTTCTGCAAGATGGACTACTTCAGGTAGGGCCAGCGCCGCGGCGGAGCTGGGACAGGGAGCCCGGGACGGGGAGCCTGGGACAGGGAGCCCAGCTCGGGCCGCTCCACGGAGCCCTGCGCTCGGCACGCGCTGCACTCGGAGGCGGCACCGGGGCAGCCCGTGGAGCCGCAGGACACGGAGGTGGCTGCTGGGGGACGCGGAGGAAGGAGCTGGGCCCGGTGGCGCAGGGCACCCGGCCACGCTGGGGCTCCCCCGGCCGTGCAGTCGGCCCCGGGCTGGAGCGCAGGGCGGCGGGGGGCTGCGTGCGCCACTGCCTCCGCCCCGCAATGGCTCCCGGGCAGTGTCGTCCCGCGTTTCCAAAGCCGGTAAATAGGCACCGAGCTGGCGGGGGAGCTGCCTGGGTTGAAAACAACCCCTTTCCATGGCGCGGGACTGCGAGTGCCCGAGCACTGCCGGGCAGCGTGCTGGAGAGCCCAAGCGGATGGTGGCAGCGGGAGCCGCAGCATGGGGCAGGGCCAGGGTGAGGGCGCGGGGCTGCCGGGCACTGCAGGGTGCAGGGCACGGGCGGCTCGGCCGCCTCCACCCTCCCTCCCTCACAAATAGAGACCTGGAGCTACAGAAACTGCCCCCGAGGAGAGGCTGGGGCCGGCGGCTCCCGAGCCCTGAGCCGGGGCCGCCCTCGCTCCTGAGCCCCGGCACCCCCACCCGGCACTGCAGGGGGGTCTCGTTTGTCCCAGGAGGAGCAGGGAAATGGAGGCAGGAAATGAGAATGACGCTGGCGGGTGCTGGGGTTGCCGGCCCCAGGGAAGAGTTTTTGTGGGCGTTGGAAGGTGCCACCGCGGGTGCTGTGCTCCGAGAAGGGACCGGCTGGAGGCTCCTAAGGTGGTTTTATTGCCGGCTCCCCGGCACGTCCCGGTTCTGCGGGACGCAGGTGCAGGGGCTGCCACTGGTGCCGCGGGGTTCCCGGCCCCGTGCGGGCAGCGGGGCCGGGCAGGGCCGGGTGCTGGCGCCACTCGCGGCTTCGCTTCTCCCTGGGCTCGAGGTGGCTCCTGGGCCCCACCATGTGTGTGTGGGGGACTGGTGTCCGGGGGGGGCTGGTGCCCGGGGGTCTCTGTAACCGCTGCCGTCCCGACCGCCCGGCACTGCAGGGGCTGCTGCTTCCCCAGCCCCACTGCCGGGCGCCGCTGCCCCAGGGCTATTTGGGCAAAACTGCCGTTTGGGGCCGTTTCCCTGGAACGGCCCCTGGTGTCGGCAGGGAGCTTGGGCGCAGGATGCGGCAGTGCGGGGCCGTCTCGGGGCGCGTGTGGCGCGCATCCGTCCCCGGTAACCGTTGTGCCGGTATCAGCGCTCCGAGCGCTCCTCGGAAGTGGCAAACGGAGCCTTCCAGGCACCTTTGAGAAACACAGAAAACAAATCTGGGCTGGGGGAAAATATCTACAAGTCCAGAGACTCCTCCCGGCCGAGGCGCCGCCGTGGGCAGAGGGGTGCGGGGATCGCTCGCGGTGCGGCCGTCCCCGCGCGGAGCCCAGGGCAGCACCGCACCGCCCCGCGCGGAAACGAATGCTGGGGAGCGGGGGGCTCTGCTCGCGCGCTGTGCCCGTGAGGGGAAGGGCTGCGCCTGGCTCGTGCCATGGGGCGGGAGCGCGGAGCCGGCGCGGGTGCGCTGAGCGCTCCTGCGGTCCCGCTCCCGGCCCCAGCCCTGCAGCCACCCTGGTCATCTCCGGCTCCTCGGAGCCCCCTGCTCCTAGTTCGGTTTTCTCGGCTGCCACCAGGCGCTGCTGCAGCGGGGCGGTGGGCACGGGATGCGTGGCCCCCGCCGGCTCCCAGCGAGCAGAGCGGGGCTGCCTGGGGGTGCCCAGGACCGCGGCGCTCGTGGGGGACCCCTGACCTCCTCGGGGCTGCGGCTGTGCCTGGGGCCGGTGCAGAGCCGCCCGACGCTGCGCTGGTCCCTGCCGCTCCCTGCCCCGCGCGGCTCCGCTCCGCACCCCATCCCAACGGGTGCTCGCCCGGGGCCGCCTCCTGCACCATTCAGGGCCCTGACCGCGGGGAGCCGCTGCCTGTGGAGGCGCCTGGTTGGACATGGATGGTGCCGAGAGCCACTGCGGCCCCAGGCTGGGCTGCGGGAGCCGGGTTCCCTGTGGGATGATCCGTCTGCGGGCGGCATTCCCAGGGCTGCCCCTCGCTCCTGCAGGAGGAGGCAGCTCCCTCCCCGCTGCTCCCGGGCTGCAGCATCCTGGCACCGGCACGGCCGCTCCGGCCGGGAACCGCTCCCTTCCCAGCGGGGCAGCAGCTCTGGCTCTCTCCGTGGTTCCCGCGCATCAGCCTCCTTCCCTCCCATGCTCCCTCCCTTGCTCACGGTGTTTTGCTCCGGATCAATGTTCCAGGCTGGGGCTGCATGTCCAGCCTGGCCAGGATGCGCTCGCGGGGCCGAGAAGGCTCCGTCCCTCGGTGCTGCCCGAAGGGGCTCCGGGGCAGCTTGGCTGCCGTTCCGGCACCGCGGGGCAGGAGGAGCCCGGCTGCGGCTCCGGCTGCGGCTCTGCCGCGGCTGCGGGTCCCACGTGCCGGCCCTTCCGCTTGCGCCGGCTGGGGCCAAGGGCCGCTCGAGGCCTCCCGCTCGCAGCGACTGTCACTGCCGCCACGCACGGAGCACCCGGCGCGCGCTGGCTTGCAGCGCTCCCATCTGAAGTGAATTAGCGAGGCTCGGAGCGGGGTCTCTGTGTAATTTCAGCACAGAAATTACAGAAACGTCTTCTCTAAGGCTGCCTCTTTTTTCCTTTATTTCTTTTCTCTTTGGGTCACTGCTGGTCGGGCTGAACCCCCGGCTCTGCGGAGCGGCGCTCCCGTGCCCACGCTGCCACCGCGGCTTACGCGCCGTGTGAGCCCTGTGTTTTAGAAGCTGGCGATGAAGCTCGCGGTGCCGGCGCGCGTGCGGGGGGAGCGGCCGGCCCCGTGCGCTCCAGCCATGGGCTGGGGGTTAAGATTTTCTTGGAAGCCGCTGGAGAGGCCCTGGAACAGCGGGTGCTCCGATGCCTTTCCGTTGCGTGGAGCCGCCTTGTAGCACCAGTGCCCGGGCTGAGCTCGTGTGCGGAGCCCCCGCGGCGGCGCCGTCCTCCGCGCGCTCGCCCGGGAAACATGTTCTCGTTTAGTGGAACGGGAAGACGCCGCTCGACCTGTGTCTTCAGCCAGGGCCAGGTTGGCCCTTATAAAAATTACAGTCTGGAAAGCGGTTCCCTTTGCCACAGGAGCCGAGCGCTCTCCTGCCCGCCTCGGTCCCGGGCTGCTGGTGTGCGGTGCGCAGCCCTGTCCTGTTGTGCACAACCCGCTGCGTGGTGCATGCATGTGCAGTGCACAACCCGCTGCATGGTGTGCAGAGCTGTGTGCTGCGTCCCCGTCCTATGGGACCCAGCTCCAGTCCTGCTCCCGCGCTGAGTCCCCTCTCATCCTGACCCCCCTCTCTTCCTGCAGCCGCTTCGGTACCAAGTGCGCCCGCTGCGGCCGGCAGATCTACGCCAGCGACTGGGTGCGGCGGGCGCGCGGCAACGCCTACCACCTCGCCTGCTTCGCCTGCTTCTCCTGCAAGCGGCAGCTCTCCACGGGCGAGGAGTTTGGCCTCGTGGAGGAGAAGGTCCTGTGCCGCATCCACTACGACACCATGATCGAGAACCTCAAGCGAGCGGCCGAGAACGGTACGGGGCTGCGGAGGTGCTGGCACGCAGGGAATGGCCCCGGGGGGCAGATCCTGCCCCAGGGCTGCAGCGGGGCACTCATGGCTGTGCCCTGCATGGGGACAGGCCTGCCCGGGTGACACGGAAGGGCCTCCCACCGGTGCTTGCTGCCCTGGGGAATGGTGGGGCAGCGTATGCTCCCCATGGCAGCCTGAGGTACCAGCGCTTGATGTCATCAGAGCATTGACGCTGAACGACTGTCATTAGGCTTCAGAGTGAACCCTGCTGCAGTGCGCGCTGCTGCCGAGAAGGGGGTTGGGGCTCTCCCTCCGGGGTGTCTGGGCGGGCAGCTGCCCCCAAGGCTGCAGCTGGGGATGCGCAAACGGCAGAGGGGAGGAGCCGGTGCCGGGCGCTGCCAGGGAGGCGCAAGGCCACGGTGCCCCCAGTGCCGCGGGAGGCTGCTGGGCCCCCAGGGCCGCGCTGGCTGCGGAGCTGGGGGCCTCGCGCTTCACCCCCACCCCAATTCCCCAGCAGCTCCTCTGGCACGTGACATTTCACACGCAAGAAAAATAAACAGCCCTCGCTGAAGCCGGAGCCCCATCCATCATTGAGGGGAACGAGTCAAGCTGCGGAGAAGCCCCTTGAGCTGTGGCCAAGGCTGGCGGCTCCCGCCCAGTGCTCACAGTGCTTCCCTGCAGCCCCAGGGCCGGCGCCGCCTGCCTTTGTGCAGCACCTGAAATCCCTTTATCCTGGGCCCGGCTCCTGCCCCGTCCAGCTGCCCCATAGCACCTCCAGGCCCGGTCTGCCTCATTGAGCTCGGACAGGATTGTCAGTGGTGCTGCACGTAGCACAGGCTGCAGCGCTGCCTGCCCGGTGCTGCACGTGGGGCAGGTTGCAGCGCTGCCCTCTCGGTGCTGCACGTGGGGCAGGCTGCAGCGCTGCCCGCCCGGCTCTGCCCTCGTGCCGCTGCCACCACCACGTCTCTCCCGCAGGCAACGGGCTCACGCTGGAGGGGGCCGTGCCCTCGGAGCAGGACAGCCAGCCCAAGCCCGCCAAGCGGGCCCGCACCTCCTTCACGGCCGAGCAGCTGCAGGTAGCGGGGCGCCCGGGCGGCGGCGGCGGCGCCGGGTCCCCCCGCTGCGGCCTCACGCCCTCCCCTGCCCCTCCGCCAGGTGATGCAGGCTCAGTTCGCTCAGGACAACAACCCCGACGCGCAGACGCTGCAGAAGCTCGCCGACATGACGGGGCTCAGCCGCAGGGTCATCCAGGTGAGCCGGGCCCCGAGCGCGGGCCCGGGCTGCCCGCGGGCACCCCGGGTACCTTTGTAGCCCTCCCTTTGGTGCCCCAATAATGTGGTTCTGGACCCCCCTGGAGCCGCGCTGCAACGGGGCCGCTCGCAGATTTCTTGAGAAATGAGGACGTGGGAGAGAAAACAGCCAAAAGAGAACTGACCTTTACACGAGTTTTAGCTCGCAGGTGCAATCCCCAAATATTCCCTAGCTAAAAGGAGCGGGATTTGGTGGGAAGGCTCTTTCCACTTGGCTGAAATAGGTCTGTGTGCTATGACCTGGTACCTCACTTCTCGACTCTAATGTCCTAGGATAATTTGGGATGGGATAAAACAAAACTGGTTAACGTGACGTCAGCATTATCTTCCCTTACGTTACAGTTTCTCCTAGTTTGAGCTTTTCCTTGGTTTTACGTCCCTTGCTCCCGTCCCATCCCTGTTGACGTGCTGCCCCAGCTGGCTGGGGCCGGGCTCCCGGGCTGGGGTGGGGGGTGCAGCCCATGTAAGACCTGCCCAAGCCCCTCGCCCCCATGTCGACCCTGTGGTGGAGAACCTGGATGCCACTGCCTGGTCGTGGATGAGCGGGGACATGTTGGATTCCCTTTTGCCAATGCTTTGAACATGGCGGCCTCTCAGGGTCTCTTCACCCCGTAAGTGGCCGCTTCTGTCGGTGTTCCAGGTTTGGTTTCAAAACTGCCGAGCGCGCCATAAAAAGCACACACCGCAGCACACGGTGCCGCCGTCGGGAGCGCCCCCGTCCCGCATCCCCTCCTCGCTCCCCGACGACATCCACTACTCCCCGTTCAGCAGCCCCGAGAGGGCCAGGATGGTCACCCTGCACGGCTACATCGAGAGTGAGCGGGGCCGAGGGCGCGTGGCGCCGCGCGGGCTTGGGGAGGCTGGAGGCGGCGGGAGGCTGGGGGCTCCTGGGGCTCTCCGGGTGCTCCCGGCACCCTGGGGCCTGTGTTCCTCGTTCCTCCTTCTCAGCGGCGTCTTTGGCACCTTGTCCTTTTCACCTTGGCACATTGTCCCTTTCTGAAGCACCAATTGCCTGCGATGTGCCCGTAAGAAAGGCAGCAGCAGGCGGGGAAGGCGGTAGGGGTATCGCAGCCCCTGCCTTGGTTTCCCTAGGGAAGCCACCGCTTTGGTTCCTGTTATGGGCCGTTACCCCTCCCTACCTTCTCCTTTGTCCTGGAGAATGGGCATCAACTGCCTTGCTTAGCTTGGCGCAGGTGCTCCCCATCCTCCTAACGAGACCCAAGCTGCTTTTGAGCCGAGCAGGGGCTGCTCTGCTGCCTTGCTAGGCTGGAGCCTTGGGGACCTGGAGGTTCCTCCTCACCCCGGGCCTCTGCCCCTGCTAAATCTCCTCTGTCTCCCGCGTCCCGGCCGCTGCGGGCCGGGGTCGGTGCTGAAGCCGCTTCTCGCCCGCAGGTCAGGTACAGTGTGGGCAAGTGCACTGCCGGCTGCCCTACACCGCGCCGCCCGTGCACCTCAAGGCCGACATGGAGGGGCCGCTCGCGAACAGGCCTGAGAAGGTAACGGCAGCCGCGAGCGCGCGCGGGGCTCGCCTCCAGGTTTCTCGTGCCACGCGGCTGCCCGCCCGTGGCCACGGCGCCGCTCCTCCGCAGCCGCGGCAGCTTTCAGCAGCTTGTCTGTGGTCTCTCCTTCGGTGGCCCCAGACTGATGTACCCACTGCCGATAAAAATGCCCCCTGTTTGTTCTCCACTAAATGCTCCCCGTTGGTGGGAGGTGCTGAGATGCTCTGCTTGGGTTCCTTGGTGTATTTTGCCATCCTCTTGCCTGAACTCTTCATCCTCCTCATCTTCCCTTCCCGCATGGCCCTGAGCACCCTTCTGCCCATCAGCTCCGCTCCCTACACCCTCTGCCAGCACCAAACAGCTCTAACTACCTGAGCAGGGAGCACCGTGGCCATGCGCCAACGGTCCAGTTTTCCAGGAGCTAACGCGACAGACCCATTTCTTGGGGATTCCAGTATTGCTTAAAGAATAACAACTGCCTGTTACGAGATCTTCAGTAGAAATGTTGTTTCACAATGCCTGGCTAGGAAACACTACTGCATATCAATATGTTTCTGTTGAACCCTCGGGATTTGTCCATTCTAACACACATTTCTTTCTCTGGGAAAGACTTCTGAAACTGCATAGACACGCTTAGGCTCAGACGGGGCTATTTAGCAATCCAGTTCAAGTGGCTTTTTTTTTTTTAATTAAAAAAACCAAAGGTTGACCCACAGCTTGAGAGAAGCGGGATGGCTGCCAAGGGGCAGCAGAGATTAAGGGCATGATAACGGTCTTGCTCTTTCCTGGTAGTTGTTGTAGAGGACACGACAGGGCAGTTAACGGCTGGTTGCAGGTTTTGTGCAGTATAACGCAGGCTTGCAGCTACGTGTCGGCCTGCTGGCGCGTCTCTCGCTTATTTAGGACGTGCATTATCACACGTGCTTGTCTCCCACGCGTGGCGCTGGCGTTGCTGCGTGTCGTGGGCAGGACCGCGGAGGCACCAGGCGGGCAGTGGCACGTGGGCTCCTCTCGCGCTTCCCTCGAAGCGCCTGTCGGGCTCGCGTGGCTCTCTTAAAGGAGCTAATCTCGACTCGCGTTTCTCCCACCAGGTCATCCTCTTTCAGTACTGACTGCGCGAACTCCTCCTCATCTGTCCACGGCGCTACCAGCACCACTGCCCCGCAGTCGCTGACATGCAGCGTCCAGTCCAAGGCAACTGTGATCAGTCATGCAGGAGAAACTCAAATCCATCACTCCTGGTTGTTTCCATTGACCAGCATCCGACAGCCACTTCTCCGGCGACACTCTGTGTATGTGTGTTTTGAGTGCACAGTTACATTTTTCACTTGTTTCTTGTGGACTTGTAGAATGACATTGAGTCTCTCCAAGGCAATGCCAGACGCAGTCGAAATTAGTGACTCTACTGTGCTTACAATCCTGCTTCCAGACCATGGGAATGAGAACAAAATGCCGAGGCCCGGGGGGTCCAAGACCGCCAGTCGATGCCGGGAGAGGAGGAATTCACGCTGTTTGGCCTGATTCTCTTTTGCACCAGTGAAGTGCTGCTGGTTCCAGGACAACCCTCCTTACTTACACTCGCACGGGCAATATGAAATGGGCTCTTTGGCTTAGCAGCTTAACACAGACACAGAACTTCCTGAGCCAACTGCACTGGAGCGGTGACTCCACTAAGTGGAAACCATGAAGCCCGCTGGAAATAGGCAGTTTCCTCCTCAAAGTGCTTTAGAACCACATGTCCTTTGCTCGCTCCGCAAGGTAAGTAAATCTTAGGGTTTCCCTCCCACTCCATTTTGTAAGAGGGGAAACTGAGGTGTCCTAAACTGAAGGGCATAGTGAGGGTTGGCACAAGAGTCAGGCTGAGCGCTCAGTTTTGATTGCCAACCGTTCTCAGAGCACTGAATATATCTCCTGTCTCGCAGCCATCTGCCAGATCCTCATTTTTTATTCTTATATCTTATTAACAAGCTACTTTATTTCTTTGGCTTCGTGTTGGTCACACTGGGTGACTGCGGGACGTGCCTCTGCAGAGCCCTTGGCCGGGCCTGGGGCACCCCGGGGCATGCTGGCCCTCGGGCGCGTGGAAGTGGTTTGCTCTAGCACGGACCCTGCGGCAGGGAGCCCGGCAACAAGTGCGATCGGCGAGGAGTTGGGCAGAAAGGGGAGGCGGACGGGGGTGGAAGCAGGAGCGGCCGCGGGGCACCGCAGGGCACCGCGGGCTGCTCTGTGTCGTGACGTGGCGCGTGCCGAGTGCCGCGGTCGGCGCGGGTGCTGCCGTGCTCCCGCGGGAGCAGGCGGTGCAGGCGAAGGAAGCACTCGGCACTCTGGCCCCAGCGCAGGAAAAAGGCTCTGAAATGATCCTTCATTGACGGTAATAACAAAGAGTAAACAAGCGGCTTTGCCAGCCCTGCTCGGCTCGCGCCAAGCCCAGAGCCGCCCTGGAAGCAGCCCTGCGTCCCGGCAAGCGCGCGGGTCTCGCGGCTCCGTGCCCGCGAGGCGGCGCGTCCAGCAGCGCGCGAGGCTGCGGAGTGCGCCGGAGCGCGGCGGGAGCGGCAGGCGGGAGCCCCCCGCGCGCACAGGCTGCTGCGTTCAGCCTGTGCATCCGCGTGCGCTTCTCTCCGGGCATCCTGGAGGGATCCTGAGCGGGCGGCCATCCCGTGGGCACCGGGCAGCCCTTCCCTGGCCACGCTGGCCACGGCAAGCACAGGTAGCCACAGGGAGAGCCAGAGCTGGGCCCACGTGCTACTCCCCACCCGAGAAGGGGCTGAATGCGTTGCGCATATGAATATATACGTGAGGGTGTATAAATAAATATATATGCAGTGGTGGTAGCAGTTTGGACAGTTAGAGCAGTATTCTGGCTAACTGCACCACGCAGCTAGCAGCTCTGCCCCCCAGTTCAAGGTGATGTTCCAAAGCAGGGAGGGAGCAGGCCGGTCATGTATTATGGTCACATCTTGACAGGTAAGGGGCTGCTTCCAATGTGTGCAAACCATGGCAAGGGGCTCCTGCAGCCACGGCCTGCCCAGAGCCGTGCTCCAGGAGTGCCCATTTGGGGAGGCATGAGTTAACAGGGCAGCCAGCTCGGTCGCTTTCCTCCTCGGCCATGGAAAGGCCCCGCCGGCAGAGCGTGGCTGCTCCGCGTGCATCGCTGCAAGGCTGATGTGGTGGTTGTGTCCGCTCGAAACCGCGGCGAGAAGGTGAAGGTGCTTGGTGGGGTCGCCAGGGCCCGGCTTCCTCCTCTCGCGTGTTCCAAGGACTGGCCTGTGGTGGGATTAGGGCTCTGAACTAACGGGGAGCCGCTCGGGGGCGTTTCAAGGGGCGCGGGCTGCGACGCGACCCGGCGCTAGCTGAGGTTTCCACAAGCGTTTTGCTGGCGGAGAAAATGGTCTGACGTGTTTGTCTTCTGTCTCAGCAGCGCACCGCGAGGGAGACTATTAGTATCTGTCTGCTAAAGAGCAACTCGGTTACTGATCAAAAAAAACCCAAACAACAAAACCCCACATTTGTGAAATGTACTGTATGTCAAAGGGTGGTTTTGTAGCTGATGCGACCGGCAGAACCAGAGCGCAAAGCGCGGGGCTAAGGCAAAGGGGATGTTTCTGACCAAATACGTGCAACGGGAGAGGGACCACCACTAAACAGGCAGGGGCTGCGCTGCACGGCCCGCGCTCGAGGGCACTTTCCCCAGCAAGTAGCTGGAGCAGCTTTGCTAATTCAGAAATCAGGCTCTGTTTAGATTAAGCCCAAATCGTTCACAAAAACTGGAAGCAATTCAGCTTGTGCTGTTTTAGAGCTAATTATACGTATGGAAAATACTCCACTGTACCAAGAATGTAAGAAATCCTCTAATTTATTCAGTACATTGTTTCACAGCACATTTCACACTGACTGTTGCCACTGAACCAAACCTTATCTCAGGTCATTTGCATTCATCTCCTGTGTATAGATTTAAAAAAAAAGAAAAAAATAATCTCACTTTCTTCGTTTATTCAGTAATTGCCAAATGGATTTTGGTGCAGTAAGGAGGACTCTATGTATTCAACTTTTCCAGTCGCTATTTACAGAAACTTTGTTGCAGACAAAATCCAATGAAGATAGCCAATGAAAGGCTTTTCACTCACATTTAATACGGTAATTAAATATGGTGAGGGTCTGAAAGTGGAATGGTTTACAGTTCTATTACCTTTTTTGTTGTTGTTGTTATTATTTTTGGCTCACGCTGGTTAACCCCTATGCCCTAGCTAAAGGTGCTTACACAACTTGTTAGTTGGGACGGGGGAGTGGGACTCAGCCCTGCACTACTATCGGTGATATAGCTGTATGATGCCAATTAGAGACATGTCAATTTTATTTCGTCAGCCAATCATTTTGTTGTAGCATGTTGCAATTATGCATGTCTTGGCTACAATGGTTAAAAATTCTCTGAATGAGTGGACGGTCAAGACTAATATTTATTTTAAAAAAAGTAAAATTAAATTGTAAGCACTTTTTTTGTAAAACCAATGTCTGTTTTGTTACATACTTTTAATGTTGTGCTTTGTAAATGTCTTATTTGTGTAATAAATAAAGTTAATGCAAGTAGAAGTGCTGGCACTTACATCCAGAAAATGATGTAATTCCATTTTATTTTATTTTTAAATACTTTCTGGCTTACTAATCAAGCAGCAACCCACCCAGTTTTCCTCTTTTATTATTTTGTTAAACTCTGGCTTCAGGAGAGTTCAACAAACGTTCGTAGTAAATGGATATAATTTCCTAGTTAGCAAACCAGTCATTAAAGAATACCTCTGGTGTACATTATTACAATGATCAATCAATATCAAAGTACCGAGCAAAAAGAGAGGAAAGGAATTCACCAGGACAGCTAACTAAAATCTGGGAAAATAATGTTGATTAAGATGGATTTGAATGACTTCGACATTGAATTTGAGGCACTCTTTTTAACAAATTGTTTTCAGGCTTAATAACGTGTATGTGTACTACACTGCACACCTCTCGGGAATATCATTATGAGTACAGTCTGCTTTTTTATTTTTTTCAAGGCTTTTTCTTTTTCAGAATGACTGATTGAATGATTGTTTTCATTTTTGTTTAAGCTGACAAAAACGACAGAAAATATGATATTCCCACAAAGAGAAAACGTGATATAAATCTACATGGACAAATTAGACTTATCATGAATCAAATTACCTATTTTGTAATATTATCATCTAGAAAAAAAACTGTTTTCATAGTTTAGATTTATTTCCAGTTATTTTATCTCAACCTTTCCGGCAGGTCCGAACGATCCATTCATGCTCTTCGTCATCTAAAAAGGAGACAAAGAGAATATCAAATGTCACTGTTTAAGATCTGTTCTTTGCATTACAGATTGTCAAACAATTTTTCCTTGGAGAATTAGATCCATTTTTAGCTGCTGGCATCTCAGCCATTTTTTGGTTTTCTGTCTTTTTACAAAGATAGTGTGTGCTATTATGTTGGGATTTGTCAAGGCAGGAGATACGGAATCTATGGCAGTAACTCTTACGGTTCATCTGTTTGGTAAGATTAACTTGAGGGATACTCTGAAGATTTACACATAAATATTTTCTGACTTTTTGTGACCACGTGCAGGAGATAGGGTGGAGGTACTAGAAATCAAGGCACAGACTTTTTTTTCTATGTCTGCATTGCTTGTCTCTCTCTCAAAAGTGAAGGTAAAGAAAAATCCATAGTCAAAGCCTGGGTTCTTCTGGTTTTTCTTTCAATGCTGTTTTTGAAATTTATGTGACAATAGATATCAATAAGTTGATATAGCCGCTGATAGAAGCATTTTAGACTATCTTCTGTGGCCTTTGTTAGTATTCAGGTTTGTCATATCACATTTTCTCTCAGAGCATGACAGTGTGGAAGGAAAAAAATCAAAGATAACATGGGGAAAAAAGTGTCTAGCAAAGTTTGGATAGAAATGTTGTGTATAAGAAGAAAGGCAATTGTAAGTTGTGGGCTGTTAATTCAAGGGCCTTTCGACAGGTAAACCAAACTTCAACAAGCCTTGAGAACCAAAGCATTATCTAAAACAATGCCTGTATTTATTTTTGTATAAATGGAATATATTAGAGCTGCTGCTTCTGTTTACTGCTGTTTTAACACACTCCTGTTAACTGTTTGTGGTATCTGCTTCTAACCTGCCTCCATCTAAATTGCAAGGGTTTTGTGGCAGCTACCGTTACCTGACAGAATAGCAAGACTATAACAAGGATAGAGCAGAGGGGTGCACTCCAGTGCTGTGAACATCCCTGGCAGGGCACACAACGCCGCTGCCACGGCTGCTGTACACAGCAGAGAGCCCTGTGTGAGCACGTCCAAACAGACCAAGAAAGAAGCACGTTGCTCGTAAGGAGTCAAGTTTGGATGGAAAGCTTTTGACTATTGTGTTGTATCTTTAAGTTAAATTGTTGTAGTAGCATTTGAAATGTAAAAGATAGGTGGTGTTGGGAATTAAATGCTAGTCTATGAAGTGAAGGTTCACAGGGTATATGAAGAGGTAGGTCTGAATTTAAAAGAATTTTCAAGCCTATGTTTAGATTTTATTAATGCCACTGGGCAGTGAATCAAGGCAGCTTTGTCTTTCCTTTTCCTTCGTGTTTTCTTTTGTCTTTTCGCAACCCTGCCTGTTTTTCCTCACTCCTGTTGGGCACAGGCCAGTTGGGTGCTGCCCGCTGAGGGCAGGCTCAGGTGAAGCACGTGCCAAGGCGTTTGTCCCCTGTGCAAATGGTAGCCCTCGTGTGACACCCTGGACAAGGAGTAGCCACGCAGGCTTTTCCAAAGACCCTGCTCACCAGTTTGCTCTTTGCCTTCAGCTCACCCTGTAGCTTTGCTTTAACTGCTGGAACACATTTACCATCTTGCTAGAACACCTAAGTATAGTTCTTTCTGTCTTACTAATACTATATCTCTTTTTTTTTTTTAATTTCCTATTTCTGTGAATCAATAGGTCCATAAGAAAATACCCCATTAGTGCCATATTTCTTTTTCAGGTATAAGCTAGGAAAAAAATAATGCTTCTGGAAAATATCAAAAACGAAAATTAAAAAGATGCACACTGAGCCGTGCTTAAAGACCAGGCAATCCTTACACAGGCAAAGATTCTCCTGAAGGCTCCAGTGGAAATGCAAATGTGGCCCTTAAGCTTTCTTAACAAATAACATCAAAGCTGTAATCAATGTGCCGGCTTTTGTTCTATGCGGTAGGTGTTCCAGCACTGGAAAGATGTGATCATGCGAGCAACAGACATTGTCCAGTCGGGTATCTGTGATTTGAGCTGGTATCTCCTCGATTTAAAAGAAAAACAGTTTTTCTGAGCTTGTAGTAAATACAAGGAAATGAAACTTTGTCTATTTGTCTGTGAAAGAATAAACAAAACTTACATGTGCTATACATCACTCCTTTCTATCTCGTTTTGGTAACGATATATGTAACCCACCTGAGTACTAAAAATAAGCAGTCTGCCTTCCTAGTGTGAAATCTGTTGTGGTCACATAGCTGAGCAACAAGGCCAGGAGCAATAGGGAAGGCAGATGCTCTCCTTGGCCTCGGACCACGGTTTGCTCTCTGGATTGTTTCTTTCTGCACTCGGTGTTTGCACGGCCTCCTAGGAAAGCCCGGGAGGCAGCTCGCTCCGAGCGTTGCCGCTTTCCCAGCCCCTTCCCAAAATGTCTCAGCTCATACGGTGATCTGATCTCACGCAAATTAAATACATGTTAATAAGCACTGATTAACTTACATGTAATTTAATCAGCTGTAAAAACTGAACGAGCTGTATGAATTTCAACTGTGTATATGAAAAGGAAGAAAAAGGCATCATGCCTTGATCTTCCAGAATATAATCTCAAGGCAAATCCCTAGAACGGCCAGTGCTATCTCCCAACCCTCGGGTGCTACACGAGAGTTCCTTGGTCTGGGCAAGGTAAAATGAAAGAATAGATCCTGCACGGCTAGAACAACCATAAAACCGGAGATCCAAATGGTGTCAGGGCTAGCTCTGTGAGAAGAGGCAGTGAAATATTAGAATGTAAAGAGTTAAGCTATGGTAAAACATACTTTTGCTACACTAAAGAAGACTGGTTGATAATTACTGTAGTTTTAGGGCTATTTGAATCAGTGCAGCTGCAACCTCTTCAGTAGTAACCCCTGAAACAAGACAAACTGGGTTTATTGTACTGAACAAGTCTTAAAGCTCCTCCCTGATTGTTAGTAATTGGCAGCAATGGACTTAACAGCCTCTTGACTACCCTTTTTACACTCTACCTGACTGTGCAGCTAACAATTTAAATCACAGATGCCGATCCTTCTTTGTGGCAGCTGCTTGTTAACTACACGTTCCTCTTTTTTCTGTCACTGGCTGCTTCCATAACCCTGCAACACCAGGGTTAGATTGGAGAATCACATTTCATCAATATTTAAAACGGAATTAAACCTTGAAGTTTGATTAATGCTAGCAGACAGTGAGTTGTAATTACTATTTTGCAAATTGCAATTGTTTGAATATGCTAATATGATTGTCTAAGCACATCTTCACCTTCAGAAGTAATTTTCTCTTTAAAAAAGATTTGAAAAAAAAATACAAACTCTTTAATCAGTGGTAAATTATCACCCTATTCACAATTAGGGTAGTATGGGGTTCTTCACATTGTATGCTGAATTTTATGTCAGCGTATTTCAAAGTTTATCAATTTTTTAGATTTTCCTCACTAGGACATGCAATCATGGAACAGATTTGGCTGAAATTGGACTAACCATGTTGAAGTTACAGAAAAAAGCTATATCTGAAAATTTTATTGCAATCTAGTGTATCCCTGCTCAGTTAAAAAATATTGACAAGTTATTTATTCCAAAACTAGCAAAATATAATTATTATTATGATGGCATATAATTGAAATCTTGAGAAAGGGAGAGATCTCATTGGACAAACTGTTAAAATACATGTGAGTATTGATTGATTCTTTTAACTATTTCTGCATATCTTAACCAAAATTAAGCCAGACCTCTAGCACCCACCCAGAGTATTTTATTTATGTAATTAATTCCAGCTGTTTTCATTAAGCAGGCCCAAGGCATGTGGAGCTACTCTGGTAGCCACTCGCACAACTGCTCCCAGCTCAGCATCCCTCCACAGAGCATCATTAACCAGGGGTTTCTCTTAGACATGGTCTACACGGTTGGCAGGTCAGTTTGGACAGAGTACTTTTTAGGCAACTGAAAATGACCTAAACCTGTTGGTCTTACTGAGTTCCTGTAAGTAGCTTTGTGCTAAGTTCTTTTAACAAGCCTTGTGATTCTTTACTTAGCTTCAGGTGGCTTTGGGGGAAGCTCCTGATGTTAATGAAGTTCTAAGAGGTATCTGTCAGGAAAGCTCTTAAGGAGAGTCCATGGAGCACCCCACCCTCCACCCACTTAAATCTGGATTTGTGCTCAAATTCTCCAAAAAGTGAGACCATTTATCTAACTTTAAGTGCTGAATCTAAAAGTGATGGCAGAGAAGACTTGCCCAACTACATCCTCCGGATTTATTTCTCAGGTGAGATTAGAAACAGCTGAAAATTCAGGGTGGGCTGGTTCCTGGCTTCCAAGGGATAACTTGAAAATACACTGGAAATCCAGCACATTGATTTTTTTCTTAGATTAAATGCATTTAGAGGTGCATAGGCAGATGCACCACGTTGAAATCACATTATTCACTGTCTTACAAGCGAGGAAAAAAAATACCTTGCTCACAGTCTTGTCTGACTCGTGTTGTGACTTGTATGCTGTATGTCAATGTATTTGCAATGGACAATAGCCACTGCTGGAGTTTCCCCTTTGTTTGCAGAGGGCCAAGCACACTCACAATACTGTAAACAACAATATCAGCTAATTCTTTCGCCTGCCTGACTCCTCCCACCTCCCGCAGCGCAGTTCATCACGTTCTTCCACTGCACAATCACAGGCGATAACATCTCGGCCATGGCTTCTGCCTGGCGTACCCCTTTCATTTCCAGTGCCCTCTCGGGGTCCCTAGCATCACTTTCCTTATTGCACCTGACCTCACCAACATCAAGGCTGGCAAGAAAATGGAAAATATGTTTTCAATTAACCTTTGCTTCAACCCACAAATTCTCACCCTTCCATTTACATTTAATTACTGTAATTCCAAAATGGCCCAAAAATGAACTTTCCATCTCTTATAAAACTTGTTTTCACATGAACTGTGTGAGTGAATATAAGTGCCTGTAAGACTTGCATCTAACCTAGCTAATGGAGCCACAATGGGATAGCTAGCACACAAACAAAGTTGTTATTCTTGGCCTATCACTATTTGGAATTGAAACCTTCACAGTTTTCAAAATGATAAATATTTTAAGACCAGGAAACCCCAAAGAACAGTATATCTGCAAAAGCTTTAGCTACTGAAATTAGTGTAATAATTTACACCATGATGCATATATTTTCATTGTCAATTACAATATTGAATACAAATCATATTGGTTCATAGAGAGCGGGGTATATTTTATATTAAGAGGTGTACAGCATATTTAATATAAAAATAACTTCTTAGTTACACAGACAAGAAGTCTCCAACTACACCTGTCACCTGAACAGCCTTGACAGCGAGAAAGACAAAATAAGTATGTATTTTGCAACAGCATTCAAATTTGCCTGATCTTAACAAGGAGACCAGGTTGATGAAGGGTGCAAGAATGGGTCCAAAATAAAGGACTAGGGTGATGACAGGCAAGAGGCTGCTCCTTGTAAGAGCCAGAGGCTTTCTGAGACGTTAGCACACACGACCGGTAAGTAGGTTGAATTTCTTTCTGCTATTTTCCCACCAACCTTTATTCGTTTGCCTATCCTGTTGGGCATTCCTCAGCTTGATCCTTACTAACCTTCTGCCTCTCCTCCTCCCAAACTTCGGTTGCTCAACTAATTTATTTGGTAAGCATTGAAAATGATTTAGACCCAAGTCCTCAAAACAAGAAAAGAGCTATCTATCTATCTTAAAACATAGGAAGAGTTAGAGGAGAGACACTCAGAGAGCCAGATGACAGAGTTGCGCTAAAATTTCTAACTTTCCTGTTAGTGCTGTATTTTTCAAATATTCTGATTATCATGCAAGTGATGATTCTGGAAAGTAAGTACCAGAAAAATGGGTATTTGTGTGAATATAGGCAGAAAAAGCTATGTTGTGGGTCTATGTACAATGGGAAAAAAGTATACAGGAGATGGATGCAACCGAAATGTTTGAGTAGAGCCTTTCAGGCGAAGAATACAAGCTGAGTGCCATGGCAGACAGACAGAGTATTTTTTGCTATGATACTTTGGAGGAATTAGTATTAAAGAGGCTGAAAGAGGAGCCAGCAGTAGTCAAAGCAGAGCAGGACAAGGACAAGCACGTAGCTGCTGCAAGAAAAGCAAAGGGCTTCTCAGGCTGGTGAGCTCCACTTGTGTAAACAAAGAGGGTAATATTGATTCAGTTTGCAAAATCCATTCCTCAGAAATACGTCTTCCAGACCAAGTAAAGAGAAAAAGATCAGTGAATTGCAACAAATAGAGTTTAAATAAAAATGCATAAAATCTACAATTCAGTTAACTTCTCAAATATTTTAAAATCAGCAAACAATAGAAACAATTTGTTTTGTTCAGAGCCCAGAGGTAGAGACCAAATACTCCAAATTAATTTCTGCAAAAGCTGTGGGTTTTTTTCCCAAACAGGTCTGGATCCCATTCGTTATAGAATATACTGATTACCAACTATTTTTAAGAGCTTTACACAAACATTATTTCTTTTGTTGTGTGAAATGCAGAATCAGCCCTCTGGCAAATGCCCCAGAGCTAAAATCTTTTACATGACATATAATTCAAAATGATTAAATATACAACAGAAAATAGCTATAGCATTGCACTTAAAATAGCATGAACTTTTACTGCCGATCAAAACTGATTTCTTTAGCTTAACAAGTATCCAAAGAACAATTATTTGAAGAGCTTTTAAGAGTTTCAATATGTAGGAACTAAACCTCATCTAAATTCAGTATCTTAAGTGAAATAAAAAAGAAACAAATGTACAAAAGATTAAATGGTCCTGTGTTGTAAGTAGACATTTAAATCTATGGGAAGCTAAATTCATTCGAACAAAAATACTATATTCCCTGTGCATGAGTATTGCTGGGGCTTTCCTCTCCATTGCTAAGGTCATCTGCCAAAACAACTCTCACATTCTTAGGCAATGACTAGGGACTAGCCTGGAATCAGCTTGTTCATCCACTCCCTCCATCATCGGAATGGGCAATTTCAAAGAAGAACAGGGAATAAAGCTCAGTGCATGATCTCTGAGTATAGGCTTTTTTTTTCCCCCTGCAGCACAGCCTACTTGTAAGTTAAACTTGCTGTCTTTTCTTCCAGAAATACTCCAGGCCTGAAAAACTGCCAGGTCCTCACCCCACACCCAGCTCACCAGTAGTTTATGAGAAAGAGCACGCAAACATCTGTATGTATTTGGGGGGTAGGTAGAGAAATATTACCCTACATAATTATTGAGTGGTTATGGCTCCTTTTCCCAGCTATATTTTTCAGACAAGTCTAAGTCTGCATTTCTCAAACAGCACTTGTTGCAAGTCACATTTGAGATATAAAGCAAAAAAGTCCAAATGTAGAAGATTTGTGTTATGGATTTGCATGCTTGGATAAGCCTGAAATAGTTTAACACATTTCCACCAACTTTTAAAAAGAGAAAATGCCTCTTCATTCAGAACAAGCAAAAGAGTTTTCATCCCAAAGTAACAATATGAGGAAACTCTAAGTCTATGATTATTAATACTTAAAAATAAAATGTCTTCTCAGCCTTTTCCATGGAATTGGGTGAGCCTCGATGCCAACAATCCTTGGATGTTCTAAAATCAGACTTGTAAAATTACAGAGTAAAATAATATTCTTGAATCTTGA
The DNA here is from genome assembly GCA_003342815.1 of Eudromia elegans. NCBI lineage: Eukaryota > Metazoa > Chordata > Aves > Tinamiformes > Tinamidae > Eudromia > Eudromia elegans. The sequence continues at coordinate 1,594,280 of PTEX01000017.1, forward strand.
CCTTTTTGGTTTATAATGATTGCTGAAGCAGCAGGACTTTTCCTGCTGCTTTTTATAAGACTTTCAGGCTTGTAGAAATCCTGAGTTGATTGCAGCTGGCCTGGGACTACTGCAACACCAAAAACTCTGCTCTTTATACGACATTAGTCCTGTTTTTCCGGGCCTAATCCTGCTCTTAGCTACATGCATATTAATTCTTTTATCTGAATTAGGCTTTTAGTGTAATGGCAGGCTTTGTGCCCTTCCTGTTCTTGATTTTTCATGACAAGATGCACATACTCCAGGTAATATTCACTGCAGTATAGAAAGCTACCCTACGCACTGTACACCAACTAGTTAAACTTCAAAATGGAATATGAGAGTAGAAGCACAAATATTCTCATATGACAAAGAGTAGAAGCTGGATTTGTGCCATTTAACCCAGGAAGAAATGGTGCAATTTTCACTAGAAGTATCTTTGCTTTTCATCAAGAGAGGTGATTCGGAAAATCTCCTATTATCTGTATCAGTAGAACAAGGTTTTTATTTTTAATGATATTTTCTCTTTTTTCCTGTCAACATTTTTTGGGTCCTAAATCATTAATAGCATTGCCCTTTTTGTGCCTCCCTGCTTTGCATTACACATAACGTCACATCTTTCCACTGAATCGGGAAATCCTCCCGTCTTCAAATTAAGTAAAATCTGTTACAAAGGTGCCAAAAGTCAGGGTTTTTTTAAAGTAATACTCTCAGTGGATAGCAGTTTAGTCTCAGGACCTTTTTAAAATAAATACTACATCTTCTTACAAATGACTGTTCTTACATATTCTCATTTATCTGTCCAATTTTGTGTACTTCACAATACAAGAGAGAAAGGAATGGTTGAAGAACACACAAAGAATCAAGAGAAATTTGAGGCTCCCCAAGGAAACAGAGGTTTAGCAATGGAGTAATAACTGCAAGATTTTAATGAGAATTTGGAACACTTTGCAAGATAAGAAGCAGAACAAAACTGTTGCTGTCATTTCATTCCCTGGGCCTGATTGCTTTTTCATGATGGGCCTTTGCACTGCTTTGACAGTAAGAGCTCTCTGAGTAAATGAGGATCAGACCTCCATGCTAGCACAATTTGGCAACTCTCACCAAATTTAGCAGAGTCTCTACGGTGCTCGGCATGCTCTCTTCTTGACAAAAAAGTGGTGGAAGCAAATGCCGTGATTCCAAATGGCGCCTGTTCTTTTCTCTTCTGGAATATCTGGATGCTGCCAGTTCAGCAGGAAAGTAATGCCAAGGCAGGACGCTTCCTCGCCCCGTTTCCAAACAGCAGTGAAACAATCAGAAATTGCTTCATAATAGGGCCAGGGTGAAAGGTGAGAAGCTGAGTATTCTTAAAGCCTGCTTCCAGACCTGAGGAAGATAGTGTCATTTTGGTAAACCTGTCAAGCTGTTGTAAGAACTTCCTGAATGCTTCCTACCATCTGCTTTTGATGCTTTCAAGACTTGGCTGGAAGCCTGGAGGTTTTCCTGCTCCTTCCTGCCCAACCTATAATGCAGTAATTCTGGATCTGTTCCCTGTCATTCCAGCCTCTTCCTCAGTTTCTTTTGCTTACAGCTGGTGGTTTTTTTTTTTTTTAATTATTATTTTATTTTTTTAACTGCAGTGGCCTTGTGCCCTGAATCATCTCTCCTGGGGCAGTAAGAGTTCCTCTGATGTTGAACAAGTGCCGGGTTTTTCAATTGTGTTCGTGCTCTTAAGAGGAAGGGTCTGGCCTACATGACACATTCCTTCTTCGCACTCGCATCAACAAGTTTAACTTTGTACCGGGGCTTCTCGGTGGAACAGTCACACAAAGCACATCTCCAGCTACGGTGTCAGATGACACGCTGTGCTGCTCTGGTTAGTGCATATTGATTGATATAATTTGTAGGGTTTGAGATAAATGTCATAAAGGACAATGAGTTCAAAGAATAGATTAAAAAACAATAAATTAAATTCCAAGGCGTTCCCTCCTGTACTAATCTATGTAGGTTCCTGTGTTTTTGGAAAGCATGTTGCTTATCTTCCTCATCAGTAGGCCCACTGCATTCCAGTATTTTGGATCAATGCCATTTGTAATAATCTAGATCAGTTTTTATTCAACATTTATAAAACAGGCCATGTATCATAGGGTATATTTTATAGCAGATGGTATCTCCAATTCATTTACCCCCCCTTCACTTCCCTCTTCCAATACCACAGTGCATACTTATAAGAGCTCTTGAAACTAGAGCTGGGCAGATTTTTTTTTTTAACAAATAGTAAATTTGCTGAAAAATGGAGTTTCCAAGCAACAAAACTGTTAAAGTGTGGCACGCTGAAAATGAAATGCTCTGCCTTCTAGAAATGCCAGGTCCTGGAATTTGGACAATTAAAAAAAAAGAGAGAGAGAGTAAAACGAAGAAAGAAAAATGAAAGGGAGGATGATTTGAAATTAAAACATTAAAATATTATTAATAATAATATAAAAACGCTGCACTGAAAAAAAGGTATTAAAGGCAAAACTGATTAACCAGAACATTAAACATTAATTTTCGGTCACAGTGATTTTTTTTCTGAGAATCTCTGGCTCTGCAGTGTCAACCTGCTTTAGGTTTTCTTTCTCTTTAGGTTTGATTTTTAATGTGAGAAGTTTTTTTTTCACCTTGATGAAAACTATTTTTTCCCTGAGGTTTATTAATTTGGGCACTGATATACAAGCTGCAATATTGGGAAGATCCTGCTCACGACACAGCTTTGCAAGGTGACAAGAAGTTTTCATATTCAGCAAGGTGTTTATACATCACCCTAAGCCTCATTTAAATAAAATGGACTATTAGAACATTTAGAGATAAGCACATGCTCAAGCACTTTACTGAATTGCAACAGAGATTAACCACTTTCAGGATCAATGCTATACATCTTGCAACAGCTAACTTGTTTAATTAATGGAAGAGATTGAAAAATGTCCTTAGATTAAGACACTAAGTGGCAATAAAGTATATTGATTCATACATGCTTGGGAATACTCAATTGTAATTTTGTAAAATATCATTTAGACAACTTTGTGCACATATAACCAGCTGATAAAAACAATACGTGAGCAACACAGTGAGTACAAAAGCAGACCATGTGTTTTAAGTTTTAGTAAAATCACATACCCTGGAGAACATGAGAAAGAACCTCATGTGAATTTGCCTTTCAAGATAAGTTAAACATACCTGCATTTCTCAGAAATCTGAATTTGTAGTCAATGACCACTCTGGTTTCAGGATTATAGAATCCGTCACCACAGTCATAACATCCTTCTGGGATTTTTCTAGGAGGATCCAAATTTGTAAGTTGGGAAATGCCTGAAGAAAAAAGAAGCATAAATTTTGCTTTATTTTGCTTTTTCTTTTTTTTTCTGCTTTTGTGCCTTGATCATGACAATTAACAAATACTACTTTACATCTCCATAGCATTTGCTAAAATTATAATTACTAACAGAATTGATAAAATGTTGTGCAGATATGCAGATTTTGCAGATTTTTTGCAAACCCTTAGCAAGATCTGCACGCTGGACAGACAGGTTGGGTATCCATGGCCGAGCTGTCTCTCCAAGTGCTGGAAAGAGACTGGGCTGAATTCCTCTTCTTTCACCCTAGTTCCTTCCCGAGTCCCGCGCTGTGCCCGGCAGTACCTGCCGGTTTCAGGCCGGAGCAGATCTCTGTGTAAAACCTCCTGTCGTAGCCGTCGCAGTAGTGCCAGTTTTTATCCCGGTACTCGAGGCCGTCGGCAAATGTGTATTTCCCCTGAAAAACGTGTCATTAATCCCCAGGAGGGCAGCCCACCCACCCCAGTCCACCCTGGGGCTCCGGGGGCCGCTGCCCGGGGGCGGCCGCCCCCTCTACCGGGGCCGCGGCCTAGCGGGGCCCGCACCTCCATGGCGATGCCGCGCCGTCGCCACGGCAACGCTGGGGCCGTCGCCAGGGCAACGCCGATGCCGCAGCAGCGCATGCGCTGCGCTCGCCTCCGCCCCGCGAGCCGGCGCGGCGCATGCGTGCTCCTCGCGGTGGCGCTGCGTGCGCATGCGCGCCGCGGCGGGCGCGGAGGGGAGCTCAAGGAGAGCGGCGGGCGCCGCCATGCCCGGCATCGTCGAGGTGCCCTCGCTCGAGGAGCTCGATGTGCCCGAGGTGAGTGCGCCCCGGCGCGGCGGGAGCGGCGGGGCTGCCCCGGCCCGGCGGACACCCCTAGCGCGGCTCTGCCCCTCCACAGGTGCGCGTCAGCTCGGCCGTGCTCAAGGCCGCGGCCCATCACTACGGCTCGCAGTGCGACCGGCCCAACAAGGAGTTCATGCTGTGCCGCTGGGAGGAGAAGGACCCGCGCAAGTGTCTCCGCGAGGGCCGCCAGGTCAACGAGTGCGCCCTCGAGTTCTTCAGGTGCGACCTGCCGCCCTCAGCACGGACTGGCCTCCCCCTTCATTGCAGTTCCTTATTCAGCGGGAAAATTCCCATTTCTCCCGTATAAAGGGAGCTCCGGGGCAAGGCTGAGCACATCCACAGCTTATAGTGTCATGCAGTCCATAAAAACAGTGCAGGTTTTGCTGGGCTTGCCCTTTCTTGCAAGAAGTATAGTGCAAACAGAGCAAAGGCTAGTGCTGTGGAAACTCACGTATGTGAACATGTATATCTATCTCCTGTGGCTTAAATGCAGTGCTAGGTATGTTGTGCTAACGTTTTCTTGGCTTGCTAGCATATGACGTGGCTTAGCTGGCCCAAAGCGTGCCCTTTTCCAGCTTGCTGGAGGTCAGAAACCTCCATCCTGAGCACTTGTTTTCAGCTTTAAGTGTCAAACTACTCTGGAAGCAGTATAATATCGTGTGATGCACACTATTGCCTATTAAACATACTGGCAGGCAGTATATATCTGCATATCAAGAATGTCTTCTGAATACCAATAGAGTTATCGCTCTCCCTGTTTATAGTGATACAAATCAAACGTAACTCAACAGCAGTATTGGTAAATGATGCTGTATATACTGACTTATCTGAAGACTTTAAAAGTTCATGAGAACTTGAAACTATGAAAACAATGCTATGAGTTGAGATTGGACGCCTGTAAGAGAAATGCCTTTAAAGTGACAATGCTTATGAGGCATTTTCTCCTGTAATCTTTTACAGGAAGATTAAACTGCACTGTGCTGAGCCCTTTACTGAGTACTGGACGTGTATTGACTACACCAACATGCAGGAGCTTCGCCGATGCCGCAAACAACAAGCAGTGTTTGATAACTGCGTCCTAGAGAAGCTGGGTTGGGTGAGACCTGACCTTGGAGAGCTCTCTAAGGTGATTTAATTTCCTTTTGCTTGGCTGGCCAGGATCTTTCTTCCCTTCCCATCTTTATTTTGTCCAGACTGGGTCTCAAACTCTCTTCCCACCAGGTGCTATGGGAGCCAAACACTAAATTGAGCATTTTCTATTAAATGCAGTGAGAAGTTGTCATTCCTCTCTGTTTTCCAGGTCACAAAAGTGAAGACAGATAGACCTATCCCTGAGAACGCCTATCACTCTCGACCCAGGCCGGAGCCAAATCCACCTGTTGAAGGAGAGTTGAAGCCTTCTCCATTTGGCAGTAGGCTCTTTTTCTGGTCCTGGTAAAGTGGGCAGCTTGTACTGCAACTGAAATGCAAAGATACATGACTTAAAACCGTAAACAGTCAAGTGTGCATTCGGTATAATTATAACGATTAAAAACCCCAAACAGTTGTGTGGTTTACTTGACTTCATTGAACATACTCGCGCATCACACTAGCTCAAAATGCGTGTTCCTGGACTTTGCAGTCCTGTAGCCCTGAGGTTATTTCCTTGAAACTTTTCTAGGCATAGCTCTATCAACACCAGAAATGCTAGCTACTTGTCAGGAAGCACACAACTTGTCTGGGATGGGGTATAAATGTAGCCTGAGTCTTTGACTGCTTCAAATGATGAAAAACTGAGATAAGACCTTATGTGCTAATTTTAAGGAGACTGTTGCTCCTGGATTGAGTAAACTTTGAATACAATGTCTTCCCTTAGAATCTTCCACTTGATTATTGTGTATTTTAGTTCCAAGAAAATTCTTTGTGGCTTTTGCTGGTTGTGAGATTAATATTGTTTATGATACCAGGATCCTAGTTCTATTTACTCGCTGCTTGTTCCTTATGCAATTGGCTTAGTTGCCTCTTTTTTTTTTTTTTTTTTTTTTTTAATTATTAAACTGAATTACACAAACAGCTTTATCAAAAACTCACATTATATTTTAAGCTTTAAAAATATTTCTGGACAATATTATTTTCCCATTAAGCTATATAAGAAAGTGGCTCCTTAAGGAGTCATGGCAGATGGTTGCTGCTGTCTCACTGTCACAATATTTTTGATTATGTTTGATAAAAAATAGATCTTGCGTGGGTTTTTTTTGTGTCCAGTGGCAAGAACCATATTACAAAGACCATTTAAAAAAAAAAAAGGCAAATTAACTTGTTTTCACCAAGCTGTGTGTGATTAAGCGTGCTCAGGGCCAAACTTGGTTCAGCTGTAGCTTGAACTGTAGCAGAGCTGTGGCTGGCACTTTGTTCCTGGAGTAGACTAACTGTGATACTGTAATTTAAAGATTTACCATATCCTTTTGGGCAGATAGGATTAAGCTGCAGTGAGTCCATGACGGTATCGTGAGTTTCTGACCCGTAGGGCTAGAGGTAAATTACATAACCTTTATCTGAAAATGCCTTACACACAACATGGCTAATGGGCTTTTGCTATTTTATGGTTGGGTATGTTGACTAAAACTCTGAAAATAAGTACTGTGCCTCATGTTCCCCACTTAATATATTGTGTGCCTTAGCACCTCTGCGGCTTCTTCCAGGTCACTGCAGCATTTCAGAGCAGCCACACGCTCCTGAAGAAAGATAACCTCTTTTCTCTGGAGATGGAAATTAGGGCAAGCTTGAGACCTAATTACATTCAGCTGAGCGAAGTGAGGTTTGGCCAAATGGAGGATAAATTGTTCTGGGATGTTAACACATGTATCATGTTTGATGTGTTTTCACTGACCAACTCCAATAGCTAGGCAACCTCACTGAAAGACTTGTTAGATAGTATGTTTTGTTAATAACTTGCTATTGTCAGCATAATGTATGAAACACTGCATTGCTGAACGTCGCTTTTGAATAAACAGGCATGGGCATTCCAGTAGTCAGTCCCTAATCATAATTAAAGAGTATTTTTGCCCATTAAATTGCTTCAGCAAAGAATGACATGTATAAGCAGGGGGTCATTTTTTAAAATAGCCTTTTATAAACCCCACCCTTAGGTTGGCTAGAACTGTAAGCAGGAAAATAATAAACACTGATTTATGCTATACTTGCCCAGGTTTAAGATTTTTTTATCTGTCTTGTGACAGCTAAATCTTCTACCTTGTATAACAGGGATTGTTAATCTTTTAATAACACACTGCTCCGGTTTGAGGGTTGAAAGCGAGAGCTGACTTCTAGGCTTGCCTAGGTTCCCACTTCAGTTTCAAGCAGGAAAGGAAAGATGGATATATGAAAGGAAACAGCAGAGAAGGACAGACTCTAAGGCAGGAAAAGGACAATGGAGTAATCGTAAAGACGAGTAGCTTTCAGTTCTACTGCTGGCACCTCTGTTGAGTTTGTGAGGTGGTTGCTGCTTCTCTCTATCTTGGCTGAATCGGCAAGAAAGTTGCCATACGGTGCAGTTCTTGGTGCTTTGGACAGTGCCTGAATGTTGCTATTTCTGTTTAAAATTGTTCTGTGGCTTTACTAAATCACAGATGCCCCCTTTGGAGCTGTAATGTTTCTTGGAAAGTTTTGAGCAAGTGAATGTCAAGATGAAGTAAAGACCATAAAACTATCTTTGAGGAATGTATCCTGACAATTTTTTGGCAGATGGAGAGCAGATGCATACAGATTCAACACAGATATTTTATTGGCAATGTGAAAAGTGTTATTTGTTAAAGTGTAGGCTTTAAGCTTTGCCAGAACTTCTAATCACATATGCGAAATTAACAGCTAGAAAAACTTAACCAGTATCTTGGTGTTTGGCCCTTCATAGTTTGATTAAACAGAACTTGCTCTGCTCTTATAGGCTGTGGACTGGGAAGCGTAAAGTCCTAGTGTAATTGCAAATCTTAGTGAGCAAGGAGCATTCCATTCGGGTGCAGCTGGATTGCTATGACAGCATCCCTTTGAAGAGAGTGTTCCCTTTAAACATCTGGCAGTTTGGTTTGAAATAGTTTTATTTACTTCAGTTCCCTATACAAAAGGCTGAAGAAAATGTACCATTAGCCAAAAAATCCAAACAGCAAAGTCCAGTCTCTTTACAGTCGCCAAACTTTCATCTGAGAAGGTGAGAGAAAGGAAATTATTTTTATCTTGTTCTATTGCCAGTTTTGTAACCACATTGGCTGGCATGTCGTGTTAGTCCTGCTAGGAAGGACTCCTTGGAGTCAGGAACTTGCCTTTTAAGCTCTTGTAAACTGTAATTTGCTAGGACAAATACTGCTCATGTACAGCTTTTCCTCTGAATTCAGTAGCAGTATGGTTTTAGAATGGGGAGGTGATAAGTAAAAGGGTTTTTTCTGAATCCACGGGAAATTAACCCCCCCCAATATCTATATCTCTCTATAAAAACACTTAATATTCATAATTTTAAAGAACCTTTATGTTCAAAACAAGACTACTTCTGGAACTCCAGAAAGGAAACTTAAGAGTCCAAGATGACTTTTTAAAATTCTTTAGGAAACTTCTTGTGTACTCTTCTAATAGACACATTTTGAAAGCAGAATCCATCTGGATATTAATAGGAGATTAAGTCTCCCTCTTGTGGCTGCTTTCAGCTGATCCCGGGGATCTGCCTGATGGTTTTGTCCTCATGAGTCCCAAGGTAAGTGGGCATTGCTGATAGCAAAGACAAAAAAACTAGCTTAGTTTCTACAAAATTCAGTTGAATGTTGTCTCAAATTGATTATTCTTACGTTTGAAAAGTCTTGAGCTGAGTAGAAAGGAAGAAACTGTGATGAAAAAGTAATGAATGTAATTTTGAATGTAATTAAGGTGAAGGGAAGCTGAGAGAGCCAGACAGAGGTGGTTGGTAAATGCAAGTGCAGTTTATACATATTTGCTAGCGTACCATGCCCCTCTCAAGCAGATTAATTGCAATATTTAACTTAATGTAAAAGCACATTATTTCTTTATTCCATTAGGAATTTATATCAATTTACTGAATGATCTAATATAACCTTGTCCTTGTTAGAAAAGTTACAACTGTGCTTTTGTGTGTGAGAACTTGTAGGTAGAGACTTGATTTAAATCTGTCTGAGCCACTTGGATGGCCCAGTATCATACAAACAAGGTGCAACGGTCCATTCCTCCTGTGCACGCACTTGGTGAGAGAAGAAGAGCAGGAGGGCTCCAGGAACTGAACCGAGAGCGTTCGAACAAGGTAAAATCCCCTGCCCGTGTCTCGCGCGTCTCCCTGCGGCTGCCCCAGCACGTGGCCGGGACGGTGCTTGTCCGTGTTCCCTCTTGCGGATGCCCGCACAAAAGCATTCCCAGCCGGTGTGTTCTCGTCCCCTTGTCTGGGCTGGCCAAGGTGGACGGTTCGCGTGTGTGTTTCATACGCGCTGTGCAGCACAAAACAGTGAGTGGCCTTTGCTGTTTTGGTAGGATTTAAGTTAATTTCCCCCTTCTCGCTAGGGAAAATGAGGGCCGGCAAGAACAGCCGTGTCTGTTGCTTTCTTAAGCTCAACTTTGGTTCTGATTTTGGCACCAGGAAAGGAAATAAAATGCAGAGCAGAGGGAGCCGTATAGGAGCGGTGCAGCTGATAGGCTGAATGGTACAAAGCACTGACTCGAGGTCTTGCTTCAGGGTTTGGGAAAGCCGCGTGGCTGCCCTGCCAGGGGCTGAGAGCCACCTGAGGCTGGCTGGGCTCTTGGTAAGCGGCAGCGCAGCCTCCTGCTCCCTGCAGACAGGAGCTGGGGCTCCAGCAGAGTCAGAATCACCTCTTGGGTGGAGGTGCCGTCTGACCCCGGCTTCGTTCCCGCTGCCTCCTGGTTCAGCCGTGCAGGAAGCGGCTGCCGCGGGCCTGGCCCCAGCCCCATGCGCGCAGCGGGAGCCCGGGCGTCCCCAGGCGCGGCCGCCGGCGCTCGTGGCCGTCCCGCTCCGGCCCTGCGGAGGAAGGTGAGGGTCACGGCGGGAGTGCTGCCCGCCGCGCAGGAAGCACGTTCTGGCAGAGGAAAGAAATACAATGCAAGCAGGGAGGGAAGCGCAGCTTCCAGGCAGCCCCTCCAAGAAGCACTTGGCTCCCTACAGCTGCTGGAGTCTTCAGGATCTGCTATCAGGCTCTTTATTGTTGCAGCCTTTCATGTGCCTTTCTTCTGCCTTTTCCTTTTTTTCTCTTACCCCAGAGTGTTGCAGAGGGCAAAGAAGTGCAGAGCAGGAGCGGGGCCGCGTAGAGCCCGGAGCTCGGGGACAGGCACCCGGCTTCCCTTTCCTGTCGCGCTCTCATTGTGTGGCCTTGGGCCACCGCGCTTCCCCCGCTGCCCGGGTTCCTCTCGGTGCAGGGCCGGGCCCACCCTGCAGCGCTCCTTGCTCAGCTTGTTTACCCTGCCCTGTCCTCGGAGGGGCCCCGGCCCTGCGCGCGGTGGAGCCGCGCCGGGGGGGAGGCTGCTGCGGGGCACGAGTGGCACCAAGCGTGCCGCTCCCTGCGCCCCAGCAGCACCCGCCCGAGCTCCGCTGCGCTGGGGGCTCCGCCGTGAAGATCTGCTGCTCTGGCAAATTGCAGCGTGCTCCCGGACGGCGCTGCCTCATTAGCAGTTAATGAGTGGAGGTTTGTGTTTTCTCACCCTTTCTGTTAGGGAACGCACCAGGTTCTGGCGAAGCCGCTGTGGAGAGGAGCTTTGCCGGGCGCTGCGGCCCTGCTCTGGGCCCTGTAGCAGTTCCTTCGCTCAGAAACTGAGTCGCTCTCCTGCTGGAGGCCCCTGTGTGGTCCCCTCTGTGTTTCCCCAGGCCTCGGCAGTGCAGACAGCCCGTCCTCATGCTGCTCTGTGGGGCCTGGGCTGGGCCCTCGCGCAGGGACGTGCAGGGAAAGGCAGCCCCAGCCCAGGGGCTTCCAGTGCGCGGGCCTGTCCGCCCTCCTGCTCTCCCCAAACGTCTGCACTGGGTGCTGAGAAGCTCTGAGCTTGAGTAACTGCTTCCCTGGGTAGTCTTGTTCACCTATTACTGCCCTTAAGGTATTTGTTTCCTCTCTGCTGTAGCATCTTCATCACGTTGTTGGACGGTGTCTCCTCCTCACCTGAAAAAAGAAACACCCCGCGGGTGGCTGGGCCAGCGCGTGGCCCCAGCCGGGCCGGAGCGAAGCCGCCCTGAGCGCTTCCTTTCCTCTCCCCTCGGCCCGCGCCGGGACCTCGTTCCCTTTACTATAAAGCAGAGTCCTTACGAGTGCTGAAGGGCTCTCCGTATTTTAAATAAACATGAGTGGATTAGAGCCCAGGAGGACGGGGAAGAATGCGGCGGTGGGGGGGCACCGGCCGGCACACATGTCAGCAATTTGGCTGCCTTGTGTACTTTGGCTTTTAAAAAAGCATTTAAAAGTAAACAAATGAAGGAAAATCTGGCAGCTGGATTTCAAAGCAAATTGCTTTCAGCTGATATAGCCTGTTCCCAGCTTGCTCGGGTGGGATGGAGCCATGGGGATCCAGGGAGAGGAGCGGACGGCCCAGGAGCAGCGTGGGGCGGGCGGCAGCGAGAGCCGAAGAGGGGAGGTTCGGGGCTTCGGTGCTTCCCGCGCACCCAGCGCTCCCGCTCGAGAGGCCGGTCGGTGCACTCGGCCGCTGCCTCCCGCACACCCCGCTCTGTGCCCCGTGGAGGAGCCGCCCCCAGCGCCGCAGTCTGGGCAGCCCCGCCGGGCACGGCCCCCACTGCCCCTTGTGCTCGGCCGGCTCCCAACGGGGCTTGGACCCCGCGGGCTGCGACGGGTGAGGGGGGCGCAGAGGGCACCGAGCTCCTCGCTCGACTCCTCCGTGTCCCTGCTGCATTCCCAGGGCTCGAGGACCCTGTGGCAGGTCCCGCTCCTGCAGGTGCGGCCGTGAGCAGCTCCATGAGTGACACCCCTTCCCTGGGACGTGGGGGAAAAGGCGGCTTCGTTTCTCCAAGCAGGGCAGCCCCGAGCTCTGCGTCCCGCAGCTTGGAGCCTGGGCCGGGCACCATGTGCGGGGCTGCCTGGGTGCTCCGTGGGCAGATGCAGCCCAGGCAGGATCCTCCACGGGGCCAGGAAGGGTCTGAGCCCCTTAGGGGACACTGTAGAAACAGGGTGTCCCTTACTGGGACGCTGTGGAAAGGTGGGCGTGGTTGCCATCGTCGCCGCAGGGTTGCAGGGTCCGAGTCCCCGCACTTGTGGTTTGGGTGGAAGGGGCCGGGGCTGCCCCGGCTCTGCCCCTGGGGCTGAGCAGGGGCTCAAGGCGCCGGCGCTGCCTCGCAGCCGTGTCTGCGTGAGCCGCTTCTCCGGCGCCGGGGACCTCCCGCTTGGCTCCCAGGGCTTTGGAGCCTCGAGATGGGCCTTGGAGCGGGAGGCGCGAGCGCAGGGCGCTCACTCTGGCCCCACGTCCCTTCGCCGGCCGGGGCCGTCACTGCGGCCTCTCGCCGTCCCCATTTCCTCAGCGTTTCGGGCCTTCCTCATTAATCTTTTTATTTTTATTTTGACAAATGCGTGTTTCCAGGAAGTTGCTGGGGTCAAAGCAGCATCTGTTGCTGGTTATTCGGGGGGACGCGGAGGGGCTGTGGGAGGGTTTCCAAAGCCGCGAGCCCAGGGAAGCGCTGGGGCTTCCCAGCCGGAGGCTGCCGATGCCGAGGGGAGTCGGACCAGCCCGTGACTGGGTGGGGGAAATCCAGCCCGTGTTCCCTGTGCCCACCCAGCCCTGTGCGCTGAGTGCCTGGTGGCTCCGTGCCCCGGCCCCGTGTTCCCCACGTTGCAGCGTCCGCGGTGACGTTAGTGGCCCCGGGCGCTCTGGCGAGGGCTCCCGCTGGCACGGCCGCCCCAGGGACCGCCTTGGAGCAAACCTGCCTTCATTAGCGTTTTATGGTTTTTTTTTTTTTTTTTTTTTCTTGCAAAACAACCCAAGGAGGATCCAGTGCCAAGGCGAGGGCCGCGAGGAGCCCTGGAGATTTATCGCTGCGGAAATACTTTCTCCAGCGGTGGCGGACGATTGCAGCAGGAACAATAGGGGATTCGCAACGTGAACAAAGCTGATTTCGCTCGCCGGTTTATCGCCGCGCGTCCCTTGCGGAGCCTCCCTTCCTGGAAGTGGGAGATGCAGCTTCCCCCGGGCGCCGGGCCCCGTAATCAGCAGGAATGGCAATATCCTGGCTGGGAAGCGAGCTGTGAAACGCCGTCGCCCCGCGTGATTTATGAGCCGGCAGAGCGCGAGCCGCGCCGGGCGCGTGCAACATCCACCTATTCTTTGTCCCGCGCCCCGCGCCCCCGGGGAGCCGCTGCAGGAAGCGCGTGGGCTCGGCACAAACGCCCCGTTTCGTTTAATTTAGTGCTTTTATTGCCGCCTCTTTCCGAGCGCCTTTTGCAGGCGCGCGGTGACAGCGGGCGCGGGCCGCCGGGCAGCGCGTCCCCCTCGGCGGCGGCGGCGCCCTTACGCAGCCCCACTGCCGGGACGGCGATCATCATCCCCAGTGATCAGGTCTTAATTATGCAACACCGAGGATGATTACCGTGCGCCAAATTGGTGCCGAGTGCTTAGTTATGTATATACCGAATTTAGTCTATACTATTACACCCAGTGGGTGGCCGCAGACAATCAGGAAGTAATTAGTTTCGCGGGAGGTTGCGGCGGCTGGCGCGGCGCGGAGCGGCCCCCTGCACGGCTCGCTGCCGCGGCCCCGGCGCAGCGCCATGACGAGCTAACGAGCTGTCTGCGCCGCGGCCCCTAATTAGAGCCGTCGGTGCCCGTTCGGAGATGGGGCCGCGCGGGAACCGCTCCGCCGGCAGCGCTTCCCTTTATCGACGGCCCCGATGCTGCTGGCAGCCGCGGTGTCCCCAGCACCTGGTGCTGGTGCCCCTGAGGCCTGAAGGGTGCCAGAGTGCTGGGGTGCAGTGGGGAGCATGACCAGCAACGCGCATCCCACTGGGATGTGCAGGAGATGGAGCAGGGCCTGTGACGTGCATCCTGCCAGGATGTGCAACGGGCACTTGCAGTGGTGCCAGCAGCCTCTGTGTCCCCCATCCACATCCGTCACCCGGGGACCCTGGCAGAGAGGCCCCAGCTCTCCCGGCACGCGCGGCTGGTCCCTAGTGTGGAGCAACTTTTTCCTCCGTTACACAAAGGAAACTTTCCGGCTGCTTCTCTCGGAGATGCTCCGTGGGAATGATTGGCAGACTGGAGAGCCGAGAAACTAAATTGTTTATACGCTAATGAATAGGAGCTTGATTGCAAGATCCTGTTTGGAAAATTATAGTGCTGAATTGAAGCCGTACAATTACATCCAAAATGCTGCATATTCATTTCATCTGCTTTGCATAGAGATTAACAAGCGAGTCCTGAAGCAGGCTCTGAAATTAAAGCTCGCACCAGATTTAGTCGCAGGTTACAAACTAAGCGCATTGTCTGGCGGCCTCGCTGGTACCACCTGCCCGCCGCAACGTGCCTGCCCACAGAGCGGGCGGTGAACGGGGCCGGCGCTTCCCCCGCCAGCCCAGCGCCGGGCCCGGGGAGCGCTTGGCTCGCCCCGGAGAGCTGCATCCCGCGTGAGGGATGGACCGGAGGAGCCCCAGGAGCCCCAGCTGGACCTGGTCCAGGGTCCCTGTCCAGAAGCAGCAGCAGCTTCTTGGGATGGCAGGTGCTGGGGTAGGAGAGCTCTGCGCTGGGCCCGCGCGGGGGTCTCTGCCCGTGTCCTCGTGGGCCCCAGGCCGCGTTGCGTCCCTGGGCTCATGCCCTGGGCTGGGCTGGCGCTGGGTAGGGGATGGGAAGAGGCCGCAGCAGGTCCGGGGGTGCCGGGTGTCCTGCCAAGAGGTGGCCTTGGGTGCCTCCCTGTTTGGAGGCCTCAGGCCCAGCTGAGGGCACCGGTGGCACCATCTGAGGTGGGTGAAGGTCCCACTGTGTGCGGCGCTTGGCCGAGGTGCAGCGACTGTGGGGCGAGGGCAGCCCGGGCACAGCAACTGCAGGGTGGGCACAGCTTGGGCACAGGGACCACAGGGCAGAGTGTGAGCCAAGGGCAGGCTGGGGCTGCGGCCAGGCGCTGGGCTGGGGAGGCACCAGCTGCCCCTGCTCTGATGGGCACAGCTGGTGAAGGGGACGAAGGGCTCCTGGGACTGCCGGTCCCTCTGGGATGGGCACCAGCCCCGCTGGGAGCTGCTGGCAGGGACAGGGGGGCTCGTGGCCGCGCTGGCCGTGAGCTGTGCCCGCCGGGCAGAGCCGGGTGTCCCACAGCTGCCGCTCGCAGCAGGGAACCCAGCAAGCAGAACCGCAGCGCTCGCCCTGCGAAGTCAACACGTTTATTTGCTCCTCAGCAGCCTCTGGCCGATCCGCGGCGTGCTGCCCTCTCTGATCCGCGCTTGCTCTGTCCTAGCAGGCTGGCGGTGGCAGCTGTGTCGGGCGGCCGCAAGGGCCCTCTGCCGTCGGCACGCGGCTCAGCACGGCGCAGTGCGGCTCAGCGCAGCTCGGCTGGGCTAAGCGCGGCTCGACTCGGCTCCATGACGCTCAGCATGGCTCAGCGCGGCTCAGCACGGCTGGGCTCGGCTCAGCATGGCTCAGCTCGGTTCAGCTCCACGTGGCTCCTCTCGGCTCAACCCTGCTGCCTGCAGGGCCGCTGCTCCAGGGCCTCCCAGCTCCTTCCCCACTCGACCCTCCGACACTTCCGCACACCCTCCCTCGCGTGTCGCTGCCCCGCAATCCCCGTTCCTGTTCTCCCCTGGGGCTGCGACCAGGAGTCCTCTCGCCCAGGGCTCCATGTCTTCCTTAAACCTCTTCTTCCTCTGTCCGTTCACACTTCCAAGCCCAATCCCAAACCGTGCCGTGACACTGCACATCCGAGCAAGGGAGCAGCGCTCCGGCCGGCAGCAGGGAGCTGCCCCGCGGGGAACAGGCACCGTGTCCATCCTACCGCGGGGCTCATCCCGCGTGGGGCCGCCCGCACCGGGGCACGTGTCCTGTTTGCACAGGCTGCGCGCCGGGGCTGGTGGTGACGGCGCCGCACGGGGCCGGCCGGGCTGTCGCTGCCGGGCCCTGTGGCGCCTCTGCCTTCCTCCTCCCCGCTGGCACGGGCTGCGGGCAGGCGCCGTCGGCCGCGGCAGGACAGGACACGGTGAGTGCCTGGCAGGGACTTTGTAACGTCCTGCATGTGGATCCAGGGCAGAAGGGGTCCTGGGATGGAGGGAAGGCAGCAGTGCCCCCCTGCAGCCCTGCATTGATGCAGTGCGGCCGGCGCAGGGGCCGAGCGGCCACGTCCCGCGAGGGGCAGCACGGGGAGCTGCTTCCCGGCCCGGGCGCACGGGGACTCGCGCAGGCCAGCACAGTGGGGCGGACAGAGTGGCTGGGCCGCCCTGCCAGCTAAGGGGGGACCCTGCTGGGTCCCAGCGCAGCATCCAGCTCCAGTTCAGGCAGCTCATCTTCTGAGAAGCTGATGTGCAAGCGGGTTTCGTCCGCGGGGCAGCCGGGCAGCGCGCGGTCCACGGGGCTGCCCCGGGCGGCCAGCTCCTTGCCCAGGGCCTCCCCCCTCGAGGTGTCCTGAGTGCCAGGCAGGGGGGACACGGGTCCGTTTGCCGCCATCCTGTCCGTGTGCAGGGAGGGCTCCGCGCTGGGGGCAGCGCTGCGGGCGCCCGGCCGCATCTCGTGCTCCAGGAGGGCGAGCGGGCTGGCGCTGACGCTGCTGGCGCTGGGCGGGCTGGGCAGGCTCACGAGGGTGCTGCTCTCGGGCTTGGCCTCCACCTCCAGGCTCGGGGAGGTCTTGCTGGACCTCTTGCGCAGGATGGGGGGCGGGGGGTTGATCTTGGGAATGGGCTGCTGCCTCCTGGGAAGCACAAGCATCGAGAGGAGGGTGAGAGACAAGCGAGGCTGTGCAGAGGGCTCAGCCCGGCTGCCCCAGCCTCTCCTAAAGGCAGATGCCCTTTTGGGGTCCCACCAGGGCAACCCATTGCTCACGTACCCTGGAGTGGTGGCACTGGGAGCAATGCAGCATTGACCCTCTTGCCACAGAGACAGAAGCAGGGCAGGGAGGGACCCCATCCCTGTCCCTAGGGGACACAGGGGCTTTGATGCCCCCCCTTTGCACCTCTCGGGATTTCTTTGCTCTCAGCCTGTGCTCAGCAATTGCCTGGCCCCATCCCCGAGGAAGCCGTGAGCCTGCGCAGGCCACGGTGCTGCAAGGGGGCAGACTGGGGGGTGTCTGCTCGAGGGTCCCAGGTGGTGGTGCCAGGTCCCTACCTGTCCTCGTCTGCCCTGCTGTCACCATCGTCCACCTTTTGCCAGCTGCTCCCGTTGAGCAGAGCAAACTCGCTGACCTCGGAGCCCTCCACGCGCCGGCTGAAGCCGTCCTGCCCCTCCAGCACGGCCAGGCACTCATCCTTGGCCTCGCAGCAGGAGCTGCCCCTGCCCACGTCCACGAGGTTGAGGTAGGAGTCCCCCAGGGCCGAGAGCGAGCCGGGGGCCACGGGGCTGCCCAGCACGCTGGCGGGGGTGGACGTGGACGGCAGGTTGATGTCCAGGCTGTAGTGGTTCTTCAGGTTCAGCGACAGCGACTGTGCCAGGGACAGGTTCTGCAGGGAGCGGTCGACTGGCGGCAGAAACACGACGCCCGGGTGAGGGGCTGGAGGCCTCAGCCCGGCTGCTCCCCGGGCGTGGGGCTGCCCCGGCCCCCTCACCTGGCTGCCGCCGCTGCGCCTTCACCTCCAGCTCCTTGAGCTGCCGCACGAGCAGCGAGACGTGCTGCAGCAGGTCGCGGTTGGTGAGCAGCAGCTGCCGCACGCGCGCCTGCGCCTCGATGCGCGCCGCTGTCTCCGCCGCCAGCTGGTCCTTCAGCAGCTGCACCTGCGGGACGGCAGCTGCGGGCACGGCCTGGCGCCAGCGGCCCGGCCTGGCACAGCCCGTGGGCCTGCGGGCACCGCTGGCCTCGCGCAGTACCAGGGTGGCATCTTGTGAACGGCTCCCGGGGCCCCGTGGGAGCTGCCGGACACGGGGAGTCTCGGGTGCGAGACGCGTCCAGACTGGTGCGGCGCTGGA
This sequence comes from Eudromia elegans, assembly GCA_003342815.1. Taxonomy (NCBI): domain Eukaryota; kingdom Metazoa; phylum Chordata; class Aves; order Tinamiformes; family Tinamidae; genus Eudromia; species Eudromia elegans. Next base: position 1,612,535 of record PTEX01000017.1, read on the forward strand.
GCCGCCTCACCAGGCCACAATGAGCCAGCCCTCCTCCCCTGCTCCTCCTCTTTCTCCCCACCCTTGCACCCCGAGGCCTGAGGTGCAGACCCCAGCTCATCCCGCCGGCTGCATGGGATGCCCAGCCCTGCGCTGCCTTCCCGGGCACTGCCAGGGAAGCGGCCGCGGGCCAGGAACGGGCTGGGCTGCCAGGGGAGGGCAGGACGGTACCTGAGCCACGGCCACCTGCGTCTGCTGCTGCTGCTGGAGGAGCTGCTGCTGCAGGAGCTGCAGGCAGTGCTGAGAGGCCAGCGGGGTGATGGAGGCTGAGGAGCAGGGGCTGCTCGGGCTGAGCAGCTGCTGGGAGCCAGCCGGGTACAGGGAGCAGTTCTCGGACTCCTGGGCACAAAGGACACCGTGAGAGCACCTAGCTCAGCCTGGCGTTCGGATCAGGCCTCCCCAGAGCTCCCGCGCTGAGCCCCACGCCGCAGAGCTGCCGTCCTCCCACCGGCACCAGGGGCTGTCGGGCGCTGTGTGATGCCCGGGGACAAGGTGTTCTGCAGTGATGCAGCGGCAGGGCTGGGCTGTCCGAGCCCGGCTGTGGCTCTGAACAGGGACGGAGGGGCCCAGGGCAGGCAGGGACTCAGACCCATGGGCAGCAGCCGCATGGTTCTGGCTGCACCGCCCCACTGCAGCAGGACAGCAGTGGCAGCAGCTCTTAGGGCAGGGCCATTAGGAGACCCCAGGCAGACAACACCAATAACGAAGCTGAGCAGTTTGTCCCTTCAACTCTTCTCCATCCCTTGGAGATGCCCAACTTTAGAAAAGCAGCGCAGGGACAAGCTGACGATTTCAAAGCTGTCCTTGACACTGCCGTGAGCCTCCTGCTCCCCTGCTCTGCCCTCAGAGCCCTGGACCCACCAGGGCAGCACGCAGCACCCCGCCGAGCCCCGCTCCTCCTGTGGTGACGCTCCCGCTGCCCCCAGCCCTGCTCTGCGGCCGCCCAGCAACTGCCTCTGCAATGGAGACACCATCAGTTTGCAGCTGGGCTCAGTGGACACACAACAGCCACCCTTTAACCCTGGGGAAAAGAACATCCCCAAGCACCGGGCGTATCTCTCAGGGTGAGCCAGGAAGGAAAACAGCAGCGAGGGGCTGAACGTGTTCACGGGAGCCAGGGTGTCGACCCGCTGCCAGGCAGGGCTGCCACCCTGCAGAGGCACCACGGGGGCTGACGCAGTCAGATGAATTTGCAGCCACGTCACGTGCCACAGGGACAGTGTAGGGGCTGAATCACAGGGAGCCACAGGGAAGCAGGGAGGTGTAAGATGGTGCAGTGCCTGAGGACCTTTACCAAGTGTGATGACTCAGGCCAGGCTGGGTTTGCACGTCCTGTGAGACTGACCAGCAGTTTGGGCTGTGGAAAACAGGTAGTGCCCTGGCCTGGGCTGGGGCAGCAAGTGCTGGGTGCCAAGACGGAGTCGTCTGCAGTGGGGTCTCCATGAAAGCCCTTCTCTAAAGCTGTAAACCAACCAACCCTCCCCTGCCCGGCTCCCACAGACTAACCTGGCAGCTCTTGTCCTTTGAGACCTGTCCGGGTTTCAGCACGCCGAGCTCAGCCCTGGCAGTGGGCAGCTCTCCAGGCCCCCTCTCTGGCACACAGATCCCATCAGGGTCGATGCCAGCCTCATCCACGCCTGTGATCTTGGAGCCCTTCATCTGGTGAACTTCAGATGAGACAGATAAAATAAACCCGTGTTCTCAATCACCACTGGACTGCAGCAGGCACCCCGGGCTCCGGGCAGGGCCGGCAGCGAGGCTGAAGGCTTAGGCAGAATGGCCAGGACTTTGCTCAGGTCTCTGCATGCGGCGGGGGGCAGGAGCAAAGCGAGGTGCCAGCCGAGGGGCTGGGGCCTGCAGGCATCGTGTGGGAAGGACCCGTGGCCTCCCTGCTTGTGCTACCTGGGTGGGAGGCCCCAGGAAGGTGCAGAAGGGCGGGAGAGGCACATGCAGGACAGGCAGTAGCCACACACTCCGTCTGAAGGGACACAAAGCTTTTGCTGTCCCCAGAGCTGGCTCACAAAGGACGAGTGATTTTGGCATCTCCCCACCTCTCTGGCCTCTCTGCTGCTGTTGAGGGAGGGGTCTGCCCGAGACCTGGGGAGGGGGAAGTACCTTCCAGCGGCTGCTCCTCCACAGACTTGTCGCTGGCCCCGTCCGCCTGCCCGTCGGCGTTCTGCAGGGCGTGCTGCAGGCTCAGCTTGTGGCAAACCTCGAAGGCCTGGCCCACCGTGCGCACCACCCGCATGGCCTGGCTCTGCGGGGAGAACGCCCCGGGCAGCAACGCCCCCAGCCCTCCTGCTCCCCGGGGAAAAGCCGGAAACCCCCTCCTCCTGTGCCAGGGTGGCCTGGGGTAGGCCCTGGGATGCACGTGTCTCAGTATGGGTCAGTGCTCAGTACAGCCTCTTCCCAGCCTAATTCCCACTCTTCCTCTGCCCAGGCAGGCTCCAGACTGCCCAGCACTGGCCGGTACTGGGTTTGCACACAGTGACCGGCCGAGCCATGGCCTCGTGCACAGAAGAGCTCCTCTCCCTGGGGCCGAGGTGAAACGGCTGCACTCCTCAGGCACGCGTCTTCAGGGACAGCCTGCACCGGCCTCCACCCCAGGGGCCTGGACTCGCTGAGCCCCGTGCTCCTTCTACAGCACGAGCTGACAGGATCCTCCTGCGATCTCTCGCCCTCGCAAGGACGTGGCCGTGGCCAGGGAGCATCCTACCTTCTTTTTAGATTTGAAGACATTGCACCTGAAGGAGTTGTTAGCACCATCCCTCGCAATGTAGCTAAAAATTTTCAGATCTTGGGAATCATGAGACACATAGAAGATTCTAGGCAAAAGAGACAGAGTGAATTAATCACACGGCAGAATCTCTAACCTCAAACAAACCTCAGAGGCTCCCTGAACAAACCCAAGGATGGTTCAAAGTATCCAGAAGCCAGAGAAAAGAGGCCATGGATGGTGGATGGCCTTTCCTACCACGATCAAGGCTAGGAGGCAGCTAATTGACACAGCACTTCTTGCTTGATGGAAAATAGTCTGGTTTCTAATGTAGCTTCCGTGGAAAGGCTAAAGACTCTATAGTTTTAGAAAGCGTGTGCCTATTTTTAGCCCTGACAATAAATCTCTGCCCTGCTGCAGTAACAGAACTGACTGTGCCACTTCCGCAGCTGAAATTTTGCCGTGTGGCAGCTGCGGCCAAGCCAGGGACCCGCCGTGCCAGGGCGGGGGCTGCTGTCCCCGCTGCACCAACGGGGCAGGGCTCTCCTGGCTGCTCTTCTGGCCTGCAGCCGAGCTCTTCCTCCAGACCCCTGCCCTTCAGCGCTGCAGCCTCCAGCGCGCAGCTCCGCGGCAGCTGCACCAGCTCTGCCTCGCAGCGGGGCGCGACGGGGAGAAACTCTGGGCACAGTCGGGGAGACCGGGACTGGACTGGGCAGGGACTCGGCAAACAGCAGAGAGGAACCGTCAGCAGCACAGCCCTATTTTCTTTAATGGGTGACAGATGATACAGCACAAAAGCGAGCTACTCTTAGATGCATCTCCCAGGAATGTTTAAGTTACTCTCTTCCTGCTGGAGGTAAAATCTTGAGCAGCTTCCCAGAAGACAAAGAGAGACCTGCAGTGTTTGCCTAGTTCTGGCTCCGAGCAGAGACACTACAAGACATGTGTGGGTGAGGCTTTTGTCTCCAAAATGCTTTGAGATCCTATAGTAGGGGCTAGGGAAAGTTACTGTTGCTCTGTGCAAGCTAATTCCCCATAAAAACTTATGCCTAGAGTGAGGCCCTTCTTCACGGCACCCAGCGAGCCGTGCTTTGTAGCAAAACCAAGGGAGGCCAGTCTTTCCAGGCAGAATTATAGAGTAATTCTGTCTGGAAGGGATCTCTGGAGGTCACCTGGTGCTGCCCCTGTTCAAAGCAGGGCCAACTTCAAAGTCAGAGCCAGCTTCACCGCTAGATCAGCCTGCCAGTGTGTCTGTCTCTCAGAAATGTATGAAAAGATTCTCCCTCTGCAGGAATTTTGCCACCTCGTTAATTTTTCATGGGCCATTGGAGAAGCCAGGCTTCTTGGTGGTGATAAATCAGCAAGCAGGAGGAGGCAAATGCATTCCCTCTATATGGTTAATTACCTTGGAGCTAGCTGGGGTAAATCCCTGCTGCATACCTGTACACGGGGTCGTGCATCACCACCATTTTACTCTCGTCCCACGTCCATTCCTTTCTCTGTAAGCAGAGGACAGAAGCAAAGTTAAAATGCACCACAGAAATTGAAACTGCACCACTCTGAGAGGCAGGACCAAGGAAAACACTGCACTTATCCTAAGCCTAAATTCAGGCTACAGTTTGACTATATTAGCAAAGGCTGTGAGCTGTACACCTTAGGTGAAAAAAACCCTAAAAGATTAAAAGATTTTTCTGATCATTTATCCTATATGATCATCTGACCACAGCTTCCAGGGCTGAAAACTGGCCTTAAGATTAATACGTATCATGAAATATGCACAAGAGTAACACATTTCTGGGAACAAGGCTTTGAGCTGGTGTTTAGGAGAGCCGGCTCCAGCGGCTGGCTTTGTGCAGGTGCAAACACGGGGGAACTAAGCCTGGCCTACGTGAAGAGCTCGGCAGGGACAGCACACAGCAAGCCCACCAGAACTGGCAAAAAACAAATAAAATAAAAACTGCTCTCTTCCCACTCTTTCTTTTTTCAGCAAGGTTTGTCGTTAGTTTGTTTGATGAAAAATACATAAAAAAAAGTACTTTTTTTCCTTCTGAAAATCCTGGGTGATTTTTAAGAAAAGGCCAGTTTGGGTTAGAAGCTTATTGTGATTATTCTGAGCAGCTCTAAAATATATTCAAAGCCTACATGTAAAATAAGTGTGAGGCAGCATTACAGAACCCCCACTAAGATGCAAACATGCAAATCCGGCCTGAGCAAAGCTTCCAATTCCTCACTTTCCTGCTGATCTTTGGAGCACACTAAAAAATCCACTTTGTCTATAAAAGGCACAGGCGGTAACTGAGGCCAGTAGCTTTCAATGCCCAGTCTCCATGTGACTCCTGCATGGGCCGTGAGAATGTCCAGGGTTGCCGTAACTGGAATTTTGGAAAGGCTCTTAATCCCCAAACACAGCGGTTTAATGGAATCCCAGACTACATGTGAGCGGGATGAAACCTTTTACCTGTCCGGGATGATTTAGGTGTGACAGACCTCAGCTCCAGACACGGGCAGGGACTAGATGGTCAGTCTAGCTCTGCGAGACACTCGCAGCTTCCCTGTGGCCACGTGGCAGAGCCGCCGGCCCCTCCGGGGCTGCCCTGGCTCCCGCCTGCCCCCAGTGCTGCAGGAATCTCACCTTCTGCTTCTTGCGCAGGATCACCTTCACGCCATCCACGGAGACGATGATGCTCACCTTCTTCTTCTTAATGTTCTTGGCTTTGAACTCATACTGACAAGGAAAAAAATCCAGATTAGAAGAGGTGCAGGACAGGGAGGACACCTGGGGCAGTGGCAGTCAAGCTGAGCTTGATCTTCTGGACTATCCTGATTTCAAGAGCTGGATTCTTCCCACGCCCAGTGGGACTCAGGCTGCAGAGAGGGTTACACTGGAGCACGGCAGGGAGAGCAGCACCCAGCAGGGACCCACCACGGCCCTGCCAAGAAGCGGGTGCTTGGGAGCAGGAAGGGTCTTCTGAAGCAGACGGACCAAACACTGGCAGGCTAGGTGAGGGGTGAGGGGACACAGCAGGGAGCTGTTAATTCAGATCCAGGAAGAACTTTCATGATCTACCGGTATTTGAAGGGCCTTAAATAGCCCAGTGGGACTCTGTGCTGAAGGCAGAGCTGGAGAGATGGTGCTTGCAGCAAAAACTAAGCAATGAATTATGGCATCTCTAGTGTCCTTGTGTTGCTGCACTGCAGTGCTAAGGGAATATAAGATCACTTATGAACTGTAAGGAGGGCCAGATGGGTGGCAGTAATGCAATTATATCTTAGTGATTTACATAATCACATTAACCTCGGTGGGCTCAAAACCTCTGGAAGAAAATCCAGCTCCTTATCTGCAGGTGCCTGCAGTCTGAACTCACCTCCATTTGTGTTCAAAATTAAACTGCCAGATTTTAAATGCTGCTTTTGATGGTAACTAAGAAGCATGACAGAGGCCTCCCACTCTGGAGACCTGTATTTACTTTGCCGATCCTTTCTGGCCCGTGTCAGGCCAGCTACCAAATACAGCATTTTGATACTCTTTGTGTTCTCCATCTGAAATCCAGCTCCCTGAACTCATTCTACATTCCATCCAGTTATTAACAAAAACAGATACAATTAAAGCAGGTTGCTGTTTTAAGGTCTTGCTCCAGCCTGCTGTGGAGCTGCAGCTCGAAGCATCATGAGCCACAAGAGGCTCCCCGCACGACACGCACTGCAGCCCCTGAGCAGGGAACTGCTGCCCTGCGCCGGCCTGGGGGATCAACCCGGCTTCCCTGAGGATCAACCCTGACCCCATCCTTGCCGTCCAGCAGATCCCAGGTTGCAGGGCTCGGCGCTTCCCCTTCTTGAGCTCAGGTCATGGCCACACACCTTGCAGGTGGCCACGCTGAGCCCCTCAGCTGGGCAGCTCTGCCTGCAGAAGAGCTCTATTGATTTCTCTCTCTTTATGTACAAACGGCTGGGAAAATACTCGCCAAGCTTTCCGAGAGAGAGGGAGCCATTCAGCGTATTCTCCCCTTGCAGCAACAGGGGTGCAATTACATTCACACAAGGCTCTTCAGTGAGAGGCTTTAAGCGAAGTCCAAGCCTGGCTTTTGCTGCGGTGGTTTTCCTCCCTGCCCCGGGCAGCCCGGGGGGAGCCGTGGCCTGACGCTGCCGCGGGACGTCGCCGGAGGACGGGGCAGCCTGGCCGGCTCAGCAGGAGCGGCCGTGGGGGCTGTCGGTCCCCGCAGGGCGGGCGCGTGGGCGAGCGCGTGGGCGAGCGCGGGCCGTGGTGCGCGGAGCAGAGCCCAGCGCCCGCCCGCCTGAGCGGCGCTCTCTCCGGCCCCGCACGTAAGCAGCAGATGGGATACAGCACCCGTCCTTTAATTGCTTCCTTTCAAGCAGGAACCAGTGGGGTCATGTTTTAATTAACTGGGGTTTATATAAGGACAAAAAGGCAAATGAAAAAATACACTGTAAGGTAACATGCTTATGTCCTATAATGCACAAATAATACACCCAAACACGAGGCTCTCTGGTCAACCTCACACAGTTGACAGAAAGGAAAGGCTGCCCATTGAATATTTTTTCTTACTATTGCATTAATGCATTTTTTTTTCTTCAAATTTGTCAAGGTTATTGACAATGCAAAACCCACAGAGCAGTGCTCGTTTCCCAAGATTCGATGTTATTCCCGGCTGGTTGTGCTGTCCTCTGGTGGAAATCCTTTTGGATGTTAAAATATCTGGAGTCCCCCCTTTAAGAAGGCAGTCAGTGGGCAAACCCAACAGTCTCTTAGCTATGGAGACAAGATGGGCTGATTTAAAAGAAATGCAGGTCAGAAAAGGGCATTGCATCTAATTTAATTTAGCAACTTCATTAATCTCCATATTAATTCCATTCTGATGTGTCTGACCTGGAATACTTTCTGTGCGTGCTTTTAAAATCCTGTGTTCAACTCTGCCTTTCAGATTGGTCCCACACACTGTTGGCATGTAACATTAACTTCCCCGAGAGCTAAAAACTGTATGACTAGAAATGTTAATGGAGCTGTGTAATGCATATTTCATCTCATAATTCCAGCCAAGCAGATATAAATTACACATGCAGTTACCAGCTTCCATCTGCTGATGAAAGAGATGGGCTAATGCACATTTGAAATCATATGCAGTTTCCAGCACTAAGAACAACGTGCATGAATAGAGTTATTCAGGGAAGCAATTCTTAATGTGATTAATTACTAAAGGTACCAGGGCTTTCATTATGCAAATGAAAACTGTCATAAAATAGAGAGTCTGCAAGTCTTAGAAAGAGCCTCAGTTTCAAGAAAATGCACCTTTCTCATTAACAAAGAGCAGAGGAGCCAGACTGAGAGCAGGGAGAGCCAGGACAGGCCGAGTGCTGCAGTTTGGAATGGGGTTTGCACAGCGTAAATTGTGTCAAGGGATATTGAGGCAAAGACTGTCCAGGTTTTTGAAACAGGAACACACCCGGGTTCACCAGTGCTGGGTCAGCACTTTGATGCCCAAAGGAAGATGCCACAAGCCTGGAAATGGACTCGTTTCTTCCTGCAGCTGCAAATACTCCAGGCCACGTTTGAGCCCATAAACAACCCCGTAACAACAGGCAGCTCCGGCCCTTCCCCAACCCGTCCTGGCAGCCGGATGCGGGAAGCGTGGCAGTGCGGGGGCGGGAAAGCGCTCGGTGCTGCTCCCTGCCGCGGCTGCTCCAGGCTCCGCGCTGGCACATGGCGGGGCAGGACACACATCTGACGTGAGCAGCGTGGGGAGGCGCCTTGCCCGCCCACTGCAACCTCTGCCGCTCCACACGCAGCATCTGAGGCACTAACGCTGTGATGAATCCAAGAATTTCCAGCTCAGGAATGTTGTTAAATTCAAACCAAACCAAACCTCCATGGCATGAGGACGTGGTGTTACTCAATTTCTCTTTGAATTATTGATGCTTGGAGTGCTGCTGCTTGGAAATGATGCTGCAGAAAGCTCGGGACTTTCTTAGCCAGGGCCGATTCCTAGAGCTCTGTTTGCCTCTCCAGGGCTGACAAATGAGCAGTGTCAGTTCCCACACCCTTTGGACCGTGGTCCAGCCTCAAATCCCCCAGAGTCGCCACGTCCCCTTCTGCACCACACCCTGCCGTGACAGCACACGCAGCGAGGTGCGCCTTCACTGTCACCTGCAGCCCGCAGCCTCGCCGGGCAGTCACGGGGACAATCCCGCGGCTTGTCCCGGAAAGTGCCTGCCTGCCTGCCCAGATCCCGAGCACTCCGTGTGCCCGCCCGGATCCCGAGCACTCCGCGTGCCTGCCCAGATCCCGAGCACTCCGTGTGCCCGCCC
>PTEX01000017.1:1621750-1642402 GCA_003342815.1 Eudromia elegans
GAGCACTCCGCGTGCCTGCCCAGATCCCGAGCACTCCGTGTGCCCGCCCGGATCCCGAGCACTCGCGTGCCCACCTGGATCCTGAGCACTCTGCGTGCCCGCCCGGACCCCGAGCACTCCGCGTGCCTGCCCAGACCCCGAGCACTCCGCGTGCCCGCCTGGATCCCGAGCACTCCGTGTGCCCGCCCGGGCCCCAGCGCGTGCTGGAACCGCAGCTCGGAGGCGGCTGGGCATAGTCTGGGTCTGCGCGCCAGTAACTGGGCAACTCGGGAACAAAAGCGATGCAGGAAGCTGCCGGCTCCAGGAGAGCACCTCCTGCCCAGTGGAAAATGAGAATTTATGATCCTTGGAAACATAAAACTGTTCAGTGGAAAGCAGAAAGCGAGCGGGGAGCACAATAGGCGAGAAGAATGCTGGCAAAACACCCAAAGCCTTTTTTTCTCATTCAAATTAGCTCCTTCCACCATCCAACAAATTCCCCACAGATACTGCAATCCGTCCCACACGGTGCTCCGAAGGGAGCTGGGAGCTACTGCAGCCCCGCGGGGTCCCTGGGACCCCCGGGAAGGGTGACAGCTCTTTATTGTGGTGCATTACAAGTCTGCAGCCCCGAGTGCCCGGGGCCGCTGCTCATCGCCTGCAGGGGCCGGGAGGGTGGGCAGGACCTGGGCGCTGGCAGCCCCGACACTTGGCCGGGGTGCTGGAAGGGCCTTCAGGGGCTGTATATGTGCATTGGACCTCGGTCACTGCAGCTTTCCACAGAGCCCCACCATCCTCTTCTCTCCATCTCTAAGTCTATGCAGAAGCCGACTGCCCTGCTCAGGGCACGTCTGAGTGTCACCCTCCATGTCCCCTGCCTGAGCGTAGCCTCCAGCTCAGCCTTGCCCGGGCAGCTAAACCCACATTCCCACAGCAGGTGCTCCATAACCGGACCAACAGCGTTCCCGCGGAGCTGGCGAGCAGCTTCCCGGCCCCGGCTTCGCAGCAATGCAGGAGGCGACATTTCCTGGAGGTCAAATGGGGACTGGGTTTAGGGGCACAAAGCCCTCTCCCGTCACAGCCGTTCCACGCAGGTACCCCAGGAGGCCGAGACCTGCGAACACCTGCACTGGGGCTGCTGCTGCGCCAGGACACCGGCACGGCCACCGACCTGGGGTGGCCACTGCTCAGGAGCGGGAGCTGGGGATGACCTATTGCACGGGGTGACGAAAGGGGTGACAGGAAAATCCAGTCTACCAGCTGCACATCTCCCTGGCACGTATCACCCTGGCACGTATCTCCCTGACATGTATTAGCCCAAGGTGAGGGCACCTGCAGGTCTATTGAAGCACAGGGAGCCCCTGGCAGCGCTGCATGTCCTGGTGCTAGCCAGAGGACCCCCTGCACCTCCCGCCACCCAAGGCACTTCTTGACACTCCTTTGGGGGAGTGTGCAGGGCTAGCAGCTTGGCAGCTCATTGCCCAGGCCCTCGGCCACCTATTTCACACAGACTTCAGCTTCTGCTTTCCAGGTGGGCACCACACACCTGGTGTCAAGGCCCTGAGGGACTAACAGGCCTTAATGACCCTGAGCAGGCTCAGCTGGGCTCTCCACTCACAGCCCTGCCCATGGTCGAGCTCCACTTAAGCTCAGTGTGAGCTCTGGCTCTTTTCTAAGCTGTGCTGCACCAGTGCTGGCTTTTGGCTGCAGTTAGCCCTGGCCATGGGCCTTGGCCTGTGGATGGGCTCCCTGCCTTGACCTTGGACCTGTCTCATCAGCAGGGACCTGCCCAGAGATTGCAGGACTGCATCTGACCCCAGCTGCCCTCGCCGGGCTGGGTCCTGACCTGCGGATTGACCCCCTGGCTTCTCCTCAGACCTGCTGCAGCACCAGGGAGTCGCATGACTGGACTCCTGGTTGAGGCTGGCCACGACCTCCAGCTCCGCGCTGCCCAGGTACTGCAGGCTGCCCTGTCATCACACCCGGCTTCCAGCTCCCCTTTGCTTAGGGAGCACCAGCCTTCCCTACTCCCCAACACCTGGGAAGCGTGTGAGCCCCTGCACTGCTCCCTTGGGGCCCATGGAGACGCAGAAGCACCTCATCAGTGAGGATATAGTCAGCTAAACACCCTGTTAATGGTCAAAGCCAGTGGTGAAGCTCTAGATACAGCTAGAGATGAACCATCCTGCAGATTGAGAGGGCGGAGAGAGTTCAGGGCAGTGGACAGAACTGAAAAAATCTGAAATAATCTAGGAAAATATTTGCCTTTCTGAAGTCTCTAATTTGGCACTGTCAGCAATATTTTAATTGGTTTAATCTGCAGGGTTTTTGGACCTGTGCCCCACTACCCACAGCCATCATGAGTGTTCTTCAGCTCCCTCTCAGGCTTAGCTCTCCAATGCAGCTCTCAAGTTGCTCCTTGAAAGTTGCCTGTAAATGGAAATGGGAGCGCGAGCTCGGCACAGCTCCTCTCGGTGCCGGCGCTGGCCACGTTTCAGACCCCTGCAGGGAGAAAAGCCTTTTCTGTCTCGCTTTGGGATGCTCTTGGGGATAGAGGCCTCTGAAAGAGGCAACAGAAGGCATGTTGGGCACGTCTGGCCTGTGGCTCACGCTAATTCCTAGTTTGGCTTTGGAGACTGTCTCCAGGGCGGTGCACACGAGCGAAGCCACAACATTGCTCAGGGTCTAGCAAAAAAAATTCCCCCGGGAAGCAGTGTGAAGGGCCACCTTCCTCCCAGCCCTTCTGGAGGCCACAGAGAGGCAGCTTGTGGGCAAAGAGAGCAACCTGCGGATCCAGGTTTTCCAGACACTCCCTGCGACAGCTTCAGGGCTCCAACTGTATTGAAATGAAGCCCTGCCAGGCTGCCTGAGCTCAAAGACCTTGTGTGCTCTCCATGCCCTTGCAGACATCCTGCCTGCTATTGTCACACGCTGCTTCTGGGTAACTCGGTGGCGTGAAAGTTCACGGGGAATTTGAGGCGGATAAGCCTGGGAGGTACTGCTTTGGGAAGAGGGTTCCTTTCCAGCAAAGTATCACCGAACCTTTCTGCTTTTATAAGTGTTCAAAACAATGAGCACTGGGAGTTGGCTAATTTGAGGACCTCTCCCTTAAACACAGTTTGTTTTTATTTTCTTTTTTTGGCCATGAGAACTGAACTATGGCTTTTCTGAGGTGGTGAATGTAAATATTAACTGGAGTCCAAACTTGGGAAACTGAGGCACGGTGGAATGTGGCTTATTCATCACATTCACCTGGCAAGTCAAGGCAGCAGGCAGTTGAAGCCTGGAGTTTCTGGCCTCTGCTGCTGTTATTCACTGCACGTATTTACAGCATGGCAAGTGTTAACTTGTGAGCCCAGGAGGGCTGCAGTCCCCAGGGCTCATCCATGAGTTGCTCCTGGCATCCAAAGGAGCTCAAGACCCCATTCTGCTCTGGTAAGAAGGACTCTGTGGCTTTGAGAGCCTATTTACAGCATGGTAGACTTGGAGAGAAATATTAAACTGCCACTCACCATGAGTTAGAAGTGCAGCTGAGGCCTGCTCCTGGGCTGCCAGGTGTGTATACTGAGCAGAGAGCTGCCTGGTGCCCTGAAAACCAGTCAACTGTATTTGCTGGCCTAGCAAACAGGCTTCCAGGGGAGCTGCCCAAGCTGAGGCCCCCAGCTGAGGGGTCTGCAGCGCGCTGTGCTTCAGAGCAGGGACGCAGCATAAGGTGAGAGGGCAAAGCACAGAGCTGGTGTTTAGGGGGCTGTGGGGCCAGGAGGGCTGCCAAGCACTCCCCTACCCGGGGGTGGGGAGCGGAGGCGCGGGCCGGGCTCTCGTTGCAGACTTCACCGTGGGGAGGCAGCGTGCTGCTCTGGGACAAAGCCGGGATAAAGGCAGCCTTTGCATTGCCTCATCCCTGCTGGGGAGACGCTGCGATGCTGCCGCGCCATCCTGGGACACAAGTGCCCGTGGCAAGGTGACATCATCTGGCCCTTGGGGCCTCGCTGACAAACGCACCATTGTGCGGCTGCCACTTTCAGGAGCCCCCTGCTGTCCCCAGGTTTAATAGGGAGCTTTCCCACACGCAGCCACCCCGGCTGCTCCCAGGGAAGCTTGGTCCTCTTCTCCCCACCTCCATTCACTAGGCAGTGGAAAGCAGATCACCTTTGCATCTGCAAGGAGAGGCTGGGAGCAGGAGCGGGGCTCTGTGCGTGCCCGAATCGCGCTGCGTCAGGCTGGGGGCAGCACGTTCGGGTTGCCAAACACCAGGGCTGCAGCACAACTGCCGCGCTGTGCGGAACCTCATGTGTCTCCATCCCAGCACTGGCACCCAGGTCCCAGCGGGCAGAGCCTCTCATGAGTGCCCAGAGCCGAGGCTCTGCCTGCTCCTCCCTCCTGCAATGGCAGGGGGAAGCTTAGGTGATTAATTAGCTGCAGTAATGAAGTAATGTCTTGGGAATCCCTGCCCCCCACTCCAGAGCCTCATGTACCAGGCACTGAGCGCATACAAACAGGAAAATGGTTCCCCATCTCAAAGAGCTGCTAGATTAGGCAGAAAGTGCTAATTGCATTATAAGCAGGTCAGATTCACCTGAAATAACCTTTGGAAGTGAAATTGCAACTAATACTCTGTGACACCTTTAAATAATTCTGTATTTCTTCATAAACATCAGTGTCAAGAGGCCAAAGCAGAGAAGGTCCTGTTGGTTTCTGTGCAAGTTTCATATCCTAGTTACCTTTTGGCCTGGTATGTTGGATAACAGGCAAATTAGAGGATTTATTTGCAACCTTGCTCATAAATATTCGGACAACAAAGCTCAGAAGAGCAGGAGCCAGGACTCTGCAGCAGGCACAGAGCTCTGTGAAAAGGCCTCAGACCCCCTGTGTGGTTGTGGGAAGGTAACAGAGTATTTTGTGCGCTGACATTTCTCCTGTCCACAAAGCAAGGATGCTAATTTTCTACTTCATTCAATTCACTGTCCTGGTTACAGTTGTCTCCTGCCAAGCAGCAGTTGCACAGCACCTGGCAGACAGGGCCCAGGCCATGAAATACTGCCTGGACAAACACAAGCAGGGGGCAGCTGAGGATTGCTGCTGCTGGCTCCAAAGTCCCTTTGGTCCCCTCCTCCTCCCTGTGCACTCTGCAGGTCTGTTTGCCAGGTGACACGTTACTGAGACGTAAAAGCCTCAGGGAGGGAGACCAGAGAAGCAGGGAGATGCTCCTGGCCTAATTCTTGCCTGGTGCTACCCTGGCTGAGCTGTGCAGAGAGCAAAAGGGGAGAGGAGCTGATGTTCCTGCAGGCCGGCGGGCAGGGGCAGTGCTGGTTAACAGACTGCTCTGCTGTCTCCGGGAGTGGGTGTTTATTACTTGTTTACTACATGGCTTGTTCAGACAGAATATACATTTAAAGCCTGGTTTTATTCTTCCATGGTTCTTTGCAGGAGCAGGCGTGACCCACACGCTGCTGCGAGAGCTGCGGCGCCGGGATGGAGACGTGCAGGGTGTTCAGCAAGTGCCACGGCACGGGGTTGGGGAGAGCTCCTTGTGCTGCTGCCGTGCTCGGGGAGGCACGTGCCGGGAGCTCAGGCCTCGACAACGCAGCGCCTGCCTGCCTTTATGTGACAGCGCTGTTTAGCTGAGGTGGGCAGAACGAAGGAGGGGGGCAAGGCAGAAGCTGCGGCAGCGAGTGAGGCTGCGGGAGCCGGACAGGCTGCACAGCAGCGAGCGGTCAGCGCGCCTGCGGCCCTGCAAGAGGCATGGCAGGTCGAGAGTGTCGAAGGGCAAAGAGGGAAGTCTTGTCTGCTCCGATCAGGAAATAACCCCACCTGTCCTGGGCTGGCTCCCTGTTCCCAGGCAGGACAGCAGCCCTGCTGCTTCCTCCCTGCTCCTAGCACCTGAAGCTCTGCAGTCAGGAGAAACAGCCTGGTTGCAGCCCCATCCTTAGAGCTGCTGTGACTTCAGCATGGTGGGGAGAGGGATCCTGAGCCAGCCCGGAGGAGGTGCAGAAACCTAGTCTGCTCCAAAGAAAATGGTGTGAAGCCACATCTGCATGGCTCAGGCTCTGCGGTGGGGGGGTGTGTGTGTGTCTGTTTTTTGGCTCTTAACTTGCTATCAAGCAGCATGGGTGTTGTTGGTGCTCTCCTCCAGGCCTGCACCTCACAGCTTTTCCTGGGTACCTGCTAGAGGAATTTGCATTTTTGTTGAATATCTGCACTAGAGAGAAATTTGGACTAGGCATCTCTGCTTTACAGCAGGCAATATTCAAGCTAGAATGAAAAACTGATCTACATTTGCATTCAGAAACAGCATTTGATTACAAACTAGCCCAGAATGAGAATGTGAGGGGTGCCGAGCTGCTTAGTGTGCAGCTATTTGCAGGCTCTGTTTCATGCCTCATTTGCTAGGTGCAATCAGGCTTCGTTCTCCGTGCTCATGGCAGAGAGCCCTTCGCTAGCTCAAGCTCTGGGTGCAGCTGAACCATTAGATTTCTCAATGCCAGCCACTTTCCTAAACACGTTTGCTACATGCTGATGGGAGGCTAACTGATACATACTGATGCTAATACAAAATCTGCCTTATTACCAGGCAAGAAAACCTTTCTGTCAGCCTGCAGTGCCTCTGCGCCTGAAATTTTGCCTTCATAGTAAAAATCAGCAGTGTCAGATGTGTCCAGACGTGGTCTGCAAGAGCTGGGAGCGCCAGCACATCCTGCAGGGATGGCACGACGCTCTGATGTGGGGTGATCAGCCCCGAGCAGCTTCCTGCCCTGCTTCGGGGCCTGCACAGGAGGCCAGTGTGACCCCACGGGCGGTGACAACATTAGAAGGACAAAGTGTTCCAGGGCTGCAAATTTAGCCCCAATAATCATTAACTGCAGGAACGCAGGCTGCAGCAGGATGGAACCAGCCTGTGGTCGGCTCAGGATCACTGAACCCTAGTGCTCCCTGAGCTGTGTATGGCTCTGGTGGCTACAAGGCATGCGAATGCCCTAATTGATGCTCCCGTCCTACTGCAGGAGAGAGAGTGGTCTGTGTTTTTGTGGGATACCACTGATTTCTCAGGAATGAATGTTCAGAAGCACCTGAAGATTAAACTGGGCGTTATTCAGGGAGCAGAGCGGCTGGCAAGCAGCTTCCCTGGATCCCGAGCTGCCTGCTCAGCCACAGCGTGAACCTCCAGCAAGCTGCGGCCGGTATCGAGGACAGGCAGCAGCAGCCAGGCCAGACGTACTGAGGTACTCGCGTGCCTGAGCAGGAGCTGTGCTCACACCCTTGCAGAGCCGTCTGAGTCTGGTCCTTCCATCCCACTGCATCTAACTGAAGAAAGTCCCTCTGCTCTTCCATGACAAAAAGGAAGAGCTTATTTTTGGAAAGAAAACTCCAGAGAGCAGATACTCTGGGATCCCTGGCTGTGCATTAGACTTGGCTTTGCAGCTGGTAGAGTGATTCAGGGCTGTGATGGCCTCTGCAATGCAGGATGCTGCACCCACCTTTCCAACAGCACCCACTGGGGCTGGGTTTTAGTCACCTGGAGCAGAGGAGTTACAGAAGGATAGAGGAAGGGGGAAGTGACTCAGGTGCCCTCAATGCAACCAAGCAGTTCCAGTTAGTCCAAATTACCCATCTGGTCCATGGAAAGACCATTCAAAGGATGTCTAATCACTGTGACAGCAAAGGAGGCAAGTGATTGTGTGATGCCTTTTAAAAACCTCCGCTCCCTCACCAAGGTGTCCTTCCCCCTAGGGACCCATTCAGGCTTTTTATTCTGTAGATTTATCAGAGAGCTATTTGGTCCAAACATGAAGTAGCTTGTCAGAGTAGTATGCTAAACAGCAAGCATTCTGTCTGCCTTCAGGCCTCATTTAGTACACAGCAAAAGCAAAGCGAATAAAGCAAGCATCGAATCGAGCTCTTGTTAACAAATCTTATTTTGTTAGGCTAAATTTTGCTTTGTGGTCACGGTCCTTCAGGGCCTCCTTTCCTCAGAACAATGATCCATAAAGTATAAAAGGTTCTTGTGCTCAGTGGGAACCAAGACAGCATCTACAACGGTGCCCATTGTTGTGGTACCAGGCGCCCTTCTCTCATGCTGGGGGCAGATATTCTTACCTTAAGAACCAGAAAGGCTGAGGTGAGAGCACTAGGTTAGCACTGTAGCTCCAGCTGATTTCCTCTACATTTAGACAGCTTCACCCTTGGGGCAGGTTTAGGTTTGCATTTTTTTCACAGGCTGCTGCACTTTGTTCCTGCCCCTGAAACACATCAAACTGTTCTGGATTCGGGATGTCCTTGGAGGAAAGGGGGGAAGCAGCTTGTACAAGATGCACCAGGAGGGCTGCTCTGCAATCCCAGCACGGGCACTTCAGCCCTGCTTCACCCGCGCTTGCCCACGTGCTTGTTGCTCAGGTTAAGGCACCTTAGCAAAGGTGCATTAGCAAAACTAGCATTAGCAAATAAATGTGCTGTGCTTCCTACCACCCCAGCTGCCATCTCAGGTTTTTTCAGACACCAGGAAAGCTGAAGCTTTGAGTCATGGCTGATTGTTCTACACCCTAATGTAATTTAAAATCCATTATGTTTCACCTCTTTACGACTCTATAACTAGTAACATAATTGTTGAAAAAGTTACTTTATTTGAAAATAAAGGCTTTGCATAGATTTCATATGCTGATATTTTAGCCAGTGAATTCAAGCACTTCTGTAAGGTAAGGATAATACTATTAAAGCCATTTTATTTTATGATAAAAAGGTACCTGCCTCATTGCCAAGATTTCACATCAGACAAGAAGCTCTGCCTTGTTCTATTTAGTGCTAACATTTTAATTTAGCTTTCATCTGCCTAACTGCTGCTTTTATTAGTCTTTGACTAAACTCTAATCCACCATAACTCTTATGCAAAACAACATCACTGTGTCTCACTAGTTCCACCTCCTCAGTGAGAAGCCTCCCAGTCTTCAGCACTGCAAGGAAAGCACCAAAAGGTCACCGCTGCTTAGAGACGACACATTTCACTGGCTGATCCCTCCATCCATCTGGTATCAATCATACATAGCTCACTCGCTGAACATGATAGAAGAGCTGAAGCATCTATAATCACTGCTCACTTTTGAGTAACTAGGTCAGAGCGCGTGGCTGCAGGAGAAGCTCAAAGCTGTCTCCTGATTCAGCAGCGTGTCTTTGTAGCTAAACCAGTCTCCACTCATTTCTACACAAAAGTTATGTGGCAAAACACAACCGCAATCACTATCCTGTGGCAAGAAGTCCAGGGATGATTTAGGACTGCAGATGAGCAGGCTGGAAATCTGTATGGGATTCTAGGGGAGGCGGCTTTACCACACTGCGAAACGCTCCCGAGCAGTGGGCAGAGGGCGAGGTTCTCGGCGCGATCTGCAAAGTGTTTATTCCTCTCCCACTCAAGAAGAACAAGTAGAGCAGAGGCAGTTCTCCATCACAACCACACAATCTTGCTTGGAAACACCGTGCGTGGTACCATTGCAAAAAGCTTCATTAAGAGCTGCTTCCCTTTGCCTTGTGGCAGTAAGGAGAACAGAAATTGGATAAAACAAGCCTGCATTGGTTGGGGACACAGCAGACCCCATTATTCTCTAAAAGCAGCTTCCACATTTTTAAAGCCATTTCTTCAATTTATGAAAGTTACATTTGTTTAAAGGCTGGTAAAATGGCACATGTATGAGATATGGCTGAACCTGCCAAGGTGGCCACAGGCTGGAGGCCACATCTAGAGACCGTCTAAAGGGCAGCCCTGCGCCCACTCTGCCTCCCCAAGCACAGCTTGCCCCCTTCCTAGTCCCTTTGCAGCATAGGACTTCGGGGAGACAGGCCCACAAGGGGCTCTGGCTCTTCCCAGCATGCTGCAAGGCAAACTGGGAAAGGGAAGAGGCTATAAAAGTCATTGGTGCAGAGCTCCTCACTGAGGTGCAAGGGGTAGGATTGTCTCTCAGCTGAGGCTACTCATCTTGCAGGTGGTGGTGGGGGGCTCTGGCCAAGCCTCTGCTTGGCAGGAGCCCAGCATGCCCTGCTGCACACAGGTAAGGTCTGCAACGTGCTCATTGCCTGTCCTGTGTCCTGCTATGTCTGTCACCTCCTCTATGAGCAGGGAAGAGGCTCCAGGAACCAAACTCTGGGGGTGTTTGCACTGTGAAATAGTTTATTTTTAGTTGAGCAAGGCACTGAGAAATGGAAGCTTCAGTATCAGCTAAACTTGCTAAACCCAGTAACTGATCCTCTGATATGGAAGGGGGCAGGGGAAAAAAAAAAAAAAAACGTTGAGGGAGCTGTGCTTGTGATGGTTCCAGTGAGGGAGCAAGAGGAAGGGAAGTGCAATCCCCTGGGATGTGAAACCAGGCCAGCGTGTGTGTTGCGGCAGAGTCTCCTGCAGGGCTGGGGTCTACATGGGACCCCATATAGATATACTGCAGGCCTGAGGTCCCTGTACCATGGCAGGACCTTGTCCCCTCAGGTAGGACTGTCTGTACCTTCCGGCAAGGAACAGGAGCCCTGTGCTCCCCAGGCAGCCCAGCCTGATCCCCAGGCAGGAGACTGCTGCAGTAGCAACAAGTAGGGGAAAACAAACTAATGAGGTATTAGCGCTAAACTTAGCTGTAATTATCACTTAATTACCATCCTGAAAACACTTGCTGTATTTTGCCAGGGCCTGGAAAGGTAAAAGCAATTAGCTTAATGTTGTGTGATAGAAAGCTTAAACTGCTTTGATTCTCTGTCACTGGGTATGTGAAGGGTCCCTGCCTGGGTTGCAGCCTCTGCTTAGGAAGGCTGTCGATGGCCTCGGCATGCACAAAGAGTGTGAAGCAGCGTGAGCCCTTCCTAGGCGCTGCTCTGCACAACAGCCAGAACCGACACCAGACCTTTCGCCAAAGGTACCGGACAAGTGTGTACGTGTTCATGTGTGCTGGGTTTGGACATCGACAGCCGCTCCCCTCCCTGGAGGCTATCGGCTCAATCTCATGTGTATGAGTGTAAGCAATCCTTGCCAGTCCTCTAAAGAGGAAGGGAAGATATCCTAGGGAAAAAAATCTAGTCTCTCGGAGTACGAGCTGGGGGAGAATATGTTGTCTTTTGGTGACGGAGGGAGGAGAAGGAGGAGAAATGTACGGGCTTGGTGAAATGTGGCAATCTGAGGTCCTGCTGTCTTTCCATAAGGTCTGTTCTCTGCTATGTGCTTGCTGATATAAATGTTAAGCAGACCCCTGACCTCAGCATAGGACCATCTTTGGCAGTACTGTTCCTTGCATGGTGCAGTGAATGTCACTGACTATGTGATGACAATATTTATTTAAAGACCTTGAGTAAAGTGACATGGCCCAGTTCTCTTACACAGGATTTAGTACATGTGACTTTGTTACCATCCTATGCATGGAATGTTTTCCTATCATCAGTGTTCTCAACTGCTCCTAGTGTGCTAGCCACTTGGAAGAGACTCTTTAGATGGCTTGTGCTTTGCAATAATAGTAATCTATCTTTCTCAAACTTTCCTGTGAATGAAAGGAATGTATACATTATTCTGAGAATCAGGCAGAGTCCACACCAGCAGCTTGCAGACTGATGAAATATTTTAAGACATTAGCATTGTTTTCCTTCATGGCCCAGGGCTGTCATTAGCTGAGCACTTGGACGCTCTCCTAAAGAGGCTGAAAGGAAGAGCCCTCCAGGAACTGCAGCAGCACAAGCTCCTATCCAACACCACCCCATCTTGGCAAGCAGCTACACAGGTCTATAGCAGGGCTAGTGCCCCAGCACTTTGCATAGGGGATATGCCACGCTTGGGCCTGAGCTTCAGGTGCAGCCAAGCCAGCAACTTTGGCAAATCAAATGGCAAAGCCTAACCAAGAATCAGCAGCTTTTTTTTTTTTTTTTTTTTTTTTAGTACTGATCACAACTCCTGCTCAGCTTAACATGAAGCTGTCAGGAAAGCTTAGCTCCAAGCATAATATCTTGGGAAGGGCTTATAGGCAGAGTATTTCAGGGGAATCTGGGAATCTAAGCAGCAGCAGATATGGCAAGCTTCTCACCTGCAGTAAGAAGGGAGTTTGCCTAAGAAAAACAACTGTGTTTAGAAGAATTCCATGAGCTGTATTAAACTTCTTTACCTCTGGAGACTTTGCATATAGTGACATATTAAATTGAGAAGACTGAAGACAGGCACCCTGCCCTCCCCCAGCTCCCCATCTGGTTCCTTTCCTTGGTAGCAGGAGCAGATAAATGTCTCCTGTACCGGCTCCTGAACGAAGACTGCAATTATTTCTCACTAGAATACTGCAGCGAGGAACTGAAAGACTTTTGAGGTCTTACTTAAGAACAAGAATGCAGCAAGAACTAGCAAGACCAGAGGAGACTTGAGTAAGCACCTGGTTCCTGCTCTGATGACAAGCTGGGTATTTCTGATGTGTCCTGTGCTTTTTTGGCACACTGGCCTTTGGGGAAAAAAAGATTTCTCAATCAAATTAGCACTAAGAAATATGATGGTAACAGAAGAAACGTGTTAGCCTGCATGCCTGTCCCCTGTTTGTTCATCCCAGTGCTCGGTGCAGTGCCCATGCAGGAGGCTGTTCCCTCGTGAAGTGATTAAATCAAACCATCCAGCCCCTAGCTGCTTTCTGTGCATTAATATTTGCTCAGTCACTAATCAGATCTTCCGAACAAGCCTGAAATTTTTAAGCTTTGTATAGTCCTAAGTGTAAATCGCAGGTAAAGCAACTCTCTGCCTTAAAGGAGTGACTGTGTGAGTGGTTGGCTGGAGGCCAACGTGCGGGCACGACCGCTCTGACGCGCCCCCAGCCGTGCTCTCGCATGGCTCGCTCCAAAGAGCAGCCTCTCACCGCAGCGTTTGCCGGCTGGGAGGTGCCGCCCTGGCCCTGGTGCCGCCCCAGGAGGGGAGTTCTCTGACTGCTGCTCCTCTGTCCATGCCAAGTCTCTGCAAGCTGGGAAAGCTTGGGATGTTGCTATGCTAACCCTTGGCTCTCCATTCCCTTGCTCTTCCTGGGCAAGATTTTCCAAGCAAGCTCAGGCTCTTCAAGAAAATGCCTGTGGCTTACAAAACTCTTCTTTGCCGCTAGGCCTGTACCCGTCAGCATCCTTAGCAAAGCTTTCCTGTTACCACTGTAGTCTCAGTTGTGTGCCTGGGCTCCATGGCATCTCTCCTCTCAGCATCTCTCCATTGCCTCTTCAGCGAGAGCCTTCACCTGACTATGAGAACAGCTATGAGCTCTCTCTCTGTTCTCTAACAGACACTCAAGAGTAGCGTATGCAGGGAAAACCTAAATGTAGGGTGTTATTGCTAACTTATTTGACAAGTCCTTGAGAAGGACTTCTGCATTCTTCACACTAGCTGCCACTTGACTTCTGCAGAAAGAAAAATCTTATTTTGTATGTAAGCTCCCTGAAGCTCTGAGGAGGCTCAGGTATCTGCAGATGAGTCCACCTCAGAGAAGGGTGGGGAGGAAAAACCAACTTAATCAGAAAACTGACTCCAAAAGCAGAAGCTGGAAGGAGAATTGCCACACACCAGGCCCGGACAGCCCCAGGCAGCAGTAGGAGCCTGCACGGCTCCATAGGCCGCTTCTCCGGAAGAGGCTTCCCAATGACTCTGAGGTGCAGGAACGCCTTCCTGCTCTCATCAACAGCTACTGGAACTTGATATGCCTGTCGGAGCACGGTGTTTCAGTACTTATTCGAGTAGCAAACTAATTTCATCATCACCTCTTCTGACAGGCCAAGAGGAGGTAGAGGGATTAGCTTGAACTGAGGATCATATAATAACATTGCAGCTTATATACAGCTAATAATCCACTGGGAGGATTAGCAAACTTAGAGTTGTCTAGCTCTGCATAATGGGAAATCAAGAACAGCAACTTCCCTGTTCTACCTTTTGCATTTGCATCCCCTCAGTGGAAGAACAAACATGATGAGACAAGGTTTTCCAGTCTGTTATGAAATGGGAATCAAATCTGTGACTAATGGAGTATTGCTAGTAATTCCACAAGCATCCATTCAGCAAGAAATCTGGATTTAAGCTTTACTATGAGAGCGCATCTTAAATCCCTACTGTGAAAGAATAGATCATGGTTTGAGCAAGCTAATGAGAAACCTGTCTTTTGAGGCTCTGTGGGAGTAATGCCCTGTACCTGTGCATGGTGTAGACTACTCTGTGGGTGAGTGGAGAACGTCCCTGAGTTCCTCCTCGTAGGGTCTCTGGCATCATACCTATGTGATCAGCAAAGAGGTCCAGTGCAAAACACCACGGCAGTAAGATGCCAAGGAGCAGGCTGAACGAGCTTTGAAGCTGCTGCCTTCATTATCATGTTTGTGCTCTCCCTATTCTCTGAGGCCAGCTTGAGATTTTGTCCTACAGGGAGAGCTTTTCATCACTAAATGGAGACCAGAATTGGATGCTGGAGGATGCAGGCAGAGTCTGTATTGATTTAGTAACAAGTAACTAGAGTAACCAGCTCTGTCAAAGCCTGCAAAAATAAAGGGGTTGCACTGCCTGAGGGCAGGAGCTGTGGCTCCTCATCTTCCTCCTTGGTCCCCCTTTGGAGTGTCAGTGGCAGCGAGCAACAACCTGCTTGTGCTAACGGGCTGCCCTTGGAGCCTGCTGGCTCCCAGCACGGGCTGCTCCGTCGCCAAGGTTGCTGCCGCGTCGCAGGGCATGCGGGGCAGCAAAGGAGACGTCGCACTAGGGCTTGTGCTGTGTGGCGCAGCCCTTCCGCTCCCATAGAGAATTCCAGTTGAACATTGGTGAGCACAAAGGATGAAAGCTCTTGCAAAACGTGCCCTTGCCAGCGCTTGGCAGGGTTTGCAGAACCTTTCGCACTTTTGCAGTGCAAATAGGCACTAGCACTCACAATAAGATGGTAGCAGAATACAAGCTTCTGCCAATGGCTTCTTCCAGTGTTTCCTCCCTGTTACAGCCGGCGCTGCCGACAGTCCATGGGAAAGAACGTTAGCACAGACAGGGCCTCTGCATGCAAATGAATGCTGCACAAATAACCCCATCTTCCCTCCAGCCCTAGGCTGTGTACTCTGTGCAGTAGAATTCTCTTTACAGACCTCCCAGTTCATTCTTTATGCTCTAATTAAGGATCAGTGCCAATTAACTATCGTCAATAGAGGAGC
The DNA here is from genome assembly GCA_003342815.1 of Eudromia elegans. Lineage (NCBI taxonomy): Eukaryota > Metazoa > Chordata > Aves > Tinamiformes > Tinamidae > Eudromia > Eudromia elegans. Next base: position 1,636,868 of record PTEX01000017.1, read on the forward strand.
ATCTTCCGCTCAGCAGCCAGGAAGTGCCTGAATGAGATCCTGCTGTACAATACACACATGGAAAAGGAAGCCCTCCCCCTTTGGAAAGGGCTTCCAAGATTAAAAACCCTCTATAAAATACAGGATGCCTGCTTCAAAATATTGTGTGGTAAGATTAACTGATGAGCATCATGAACGCGGCGGGGTTGTTCTCTGTTCCATGTAGCACCCAAGCATGTTGTTACACTGACAAGACTCAGGATAGATACTATGTGATCATGGCAATAGCAGGTGTGAGAACAGACTCACATTTTCTAGGAACTGGTATTGAAACACTTTGTTGTTGTTGTTGTTTAATGTTCTGTTAATGTTTCAAAGTTACTTGCTCAAGGATAAGCAGTCACTTTTGCCACACAATGTCAAACCAAAAATTTGATTCCGCTCAGAATTTACCAGTAGTTACACTGGCATCTAAATTGCCTGGGAGTATTCACCTATCGCCCTTGCTTCCCATGCATGTTCACCTGCTTCATAAATAATGAGACAATTCAGACTGCTGCATTGTGTCCCAACAAGGGTGTACTAATAGTATGAGCGGGCAAGAGCAGGGGAATCTCCCTTCTGTGCTTGGCTGGAGCTGAATACATCAACTCCACAGCTGGTTACAGACAAAGTTTAAAAAGCACTATTTTAAATGAAAATTAGATGCTTAAACATGGTGGGGGGGTGAATGGGATAATCTCTTCAAAGCTTTACACAGACAATTCTTAAATCTGCTGCAGCTGATGTGAGACATATGAACAATCTCAAAATTAAGACCCCTGCAAAACTTCAGCAGCAGCACTGCCTTTTGGGGTAGATTTACTTGAACTTGGTATACAGAAAACAGATTTAAGTTAGCTACGCTGCTAATCATAGCTAAATCTGGTGACCATTCACAGACTGTGTGAAGCATAAAGGGCTAAAGGAAGAAGAGTGGAGACTTGCTGATGAGAAACAGGAACTGTAGGACTGCATGGAGGATGGGGTAAAAGCAAGCAAATTGTTCCATGAGCAGCAGAATTCACAAACTCTAATCCATTGGGATTTACATCCCTGCTAGCCAGTGATATTTCAATATGCGTAATAATGGGATATATTTGGAGGCAGTCAGTGAATTCAAGAGCCTTTGCGGGGCAGATTGTGTGTGTCTCATCTTTCATAGAAAAAGGAAAAATAGGCTAAATAAGGCTGTTAAGGTTCCAGGAGAATCCCTGTACCTTCCTGGCAGGAGCTCAGGCTCTCTCTTCAAGCTTTGCTAACTGATCCCTTTGCAAAGAACAAGGGACGAGTCAATCCTTGCACACCTGGGAAATCTAGAAAAGCACGTTGCAATCCTGACTGCTGAGATCTGGGCTCCCATATAGGAAGGGCGAGGGGAAAAGCCCAAAGAACACACTGCAAGCAGATCGCTCCAGGGAATACAGCCTCCTATTCCACATGGGATTCATGGGACTCTAGTGAACTTACCCGAATCCTCCTCATAGCTGCCACAATCTCCACGCGGCTGTTGGGCCTCGGAACATCCAAGCTACCGATGTACTGAAAGACATAACAGCAAGGTATGTGTAAAGTGGTGCACAAGTTAATGGTGCAAGCTTCTGTGAAACAAACTGCATCCCCTGCTTGGTCAAAGTCCCTGCCGTTGGGAGACAGGCATATCTGCTGTGCATTAATATATGAAAGTTAGGGATCTATTAATGGAGTTCTAACTTTAGGAGTGAGTCTCTGACATAATTCAGATTCTGGATGTGCCTTTAGAATCACTGGACAATTGGCTATTAAATTTATTATATTTTCTGTGGAAATGTGATAGTTCATTGCTTCCTGCAGGACTTGTCGGTTCTAGTGCTCTGTGGGGCAATGTCAGTTACTGATCAAATCGTGGTGCTGTAGGCCTGCAATGGACAACATGTCCATCTTGGTCATTATGCTGCAGTTGGCTCAGAGCTAAAGATGCACAAGGAGAGGGACAGCTGCCAGGATGTGCAACAACTGCCATTGCTGGAAAACGCTCAAACTCTTCATGTTCCTGGCCTGACTTTTCAGTCTGTGCCATGCTTTGCTCCAGTCAGTCCAGCTGAACTGCCTGCAGGCTCCCAGGAACACCCCCAAACCTGTATCTGTCACCAGCTGTTTTTAGCTGCCCTCATGGGAGCTGCACTCCTGAGCAGGGTGCCTAGCTGAGCTCACCAGCACGATGGCTGCTGCCTTAGGCACACGTGTCTGCACGGAGTATAAACATCAGTCTTTCTAGCAAAGGCAGCAGCTCCTCTCATGCGGGAGCTGAAACCCAAGGCAGATGGCAGCTGCCTGGCTCCCAGCATCTCCACCTCCACCGGTTCACAACACCTACAGCCTTCTGCACGTTGGTCACCTGCTCTCTCGTGTGTAGTGTCGATACGCCGCTGGTGCCACACGGGTTTGTTGGGGAACACCTGTGGGCAGAGAGCTCCCTGCTTCTGGCTTTCTTCCTCTGTGCTGACTGCACTCCCCGCTTACGCTCGGTTTTAAGGCCCTTATCCCGAAGCAGACAACTGAGGTTATGCATGTGCTGGTAGGAAGAGCTCTGTGCCAGGAGGACCCCGCTGCCGCACAGCGGGTACAAGAGGTGCAGATGAACAGGAGCGCTGCCCATGTGGCTGTCAGCTGGGCCCTGGGGAAGGGGGACACGGACAGCCCCGTTGACAGCGGCACGGTGGGTGTCGGGGGCTGAGGAAGGGCTCTGCACGTCGAGGACACGTTGGGGAGGTGAGAGTGCAACAAATGCCATCTGTCCCTGTGAGTGGTGCGAGGCAGGGAGTCCCCTGGGCAGCGTGGATGCCGTCTGCGTCCCTCCCTGGGAGGGTGGCAGCTGAAGGGAGGGTTTGGGATCGGGACGGCCTTTTTACGTTGTGGAAGGAATATCTTCCCAGCACAGTCTGCTAGTTCCCTTCCTGAAACCGGTGGTCCATCTCAGCATGGCTGGAGCAGGAGGATTAGTGTGAGCATTAGGTTCATGAGTAATGTCTGGTTTCTGAACGTGTGGTTTGGGGCTTTTTGAAGAAGTGAGGAGGAAGAAGTGAGGTATCTAGTTAGGATACCCCTACAAATACTCAAATACACAAAAATACTCCCAGGAAGAGCTCCATAGCATTTGCCATTGCCAACACAGTCTTTCTATTTCTCTGCCCTAATGTTTGCAGCTCGCAGGATCACATGTCTTGCAAAGGGTTTTATTTTAAAAACTTCAACTTAATAGGATTTTTCAGAGATAAATTCTCCTGGCTCAGTATTTACTGCTCTTTTATCTGCCTTGAAATAAACACAGCAAGAAATCTGAAAGGTCATCTGCTTTTCCTGATGCATCTGTAAATGTCTGTGCAAAATGGCATTTTTAAGAGCTGTAACTTCAGCTCTACCCTTTTGGTAAAAACCACAGGAGAGCCAAACCGCTCTGACCACAAGAGCTTGAGGGCAGCAGGGAAGGAAGAGATGGAGCGAGGGCTTCCCTCTATCACTGGAGAGCAGCGGCCTGTTTGGTTCGGAAGCATCTTGCTCCCAGCTCTGAAGTGTCTGTCAGTGCAATTGTGTGCAAGTTAGACAAGCTCAGTGCACTGGGCTGCCTCTTTATCTGTGAACACCAGAGCTAAACCGGGCAACAGACCACACTATAAAAGATAAATTAATAGGTAGGGACAGGAAGAGAGCTGGTGACAGAGGGACCTGGAACATCTGTCCTATGAGGGAAGGCTGAGAGCTGGGCCTGTCCAGCCTGACAAAGGGAAGGCTGAGAGGGGACTTGATCCATGTATATAAGTACCTCGAGGGAGGCAGTGAGGAGGATGGGGCAAGTAATGAATTTTGGTACGTACAGATTATAGGCTGAACACCATCAGCAAGACTGCCTGGTGCAAGACCCTGGGTAACTGGGGAGCAGCCTCGTCACTGAGAGCTGCAGGTGGACTGAGGTACCCAGCCTGAGCACTTCAGCTGCAAGAGACAGGCGCCGGAGCAGAACGGAGCTGGCATGTTACTAAGGTAATGCAAACTCCGACGTCGACCCACACATCTTCCCGCATGTTATCCTGTCTCTGAATAGCACTGAATTCCTAAAGCTGTCAATCTCGAGAAGCCCACTTAGAGGTACAGTTATTTTGCTCCTAAAAGTGAAAATAAGGCTTTTTCTTCTCTTTAACATAATCTACTGCATAGCAAATGTTAATTTTTTCTTAAGCAATTCAAAGATTGCTTTTCTCCCCTAAGGAAAGACCAGATTTTTAAAACAGGTGATTAACTCTCTGCACAGATCTATATACTGTTTAAATCTTACGTCTCCTCTAGCAGGAAGACTGAATTGCACAAAATCCATATTTTAAAGCTTTATTTGAATATATTCCCTTTCTTTACAGCTCAGGAGGCAGTGGGCATGAATTCCATTTTTAATCGGTGTTAGGCCACCTGCAAAGGGGAGGGTGCTGGAAGCCTAGAGTTGCTCCAGCAAAACACAATTCTTCTCATCAGCTAAATTATAAACTCATTCCATTGCTGTCTACAGTGTCAGCTACGATGGAGTCCCGCACTCAGAGCCACGCTGTACTGCCAGACCATTGCTCCGATCAGCGTGAGGTCTGACCGTATCAGGATTTCCCTCTGGTACCTCCACCTGGCAGTTAGGACCTTGCCCGTGCAGCTCTTCACACGGTGAACGGGTCAGTTGGAACGAGGTGCTAGGGCGGTTTTAAGCACGCAGCAGCCGGATGGTTCCCAAGGGAATACCGATGGTTCCCAGGGGAATACCGTGGTCTCGGAGGGAGGGCAGCGTCCTGTTTGCTGGTGATGGATAGCAAATGGAGCAGGGCTGCGGGAGCGGCACGGGTGGCACGTGCGCTCCGGACAAGGGGTGTCTTTCTGGATCAGATCTCAAAGGAAAGGCACAGGAAGGTTTCCTAAGCATTAAGGGTCAGGAAAAAAAAAAAAGCTAGAAAAACAACAACAAAAAACAACAACTTGTTTGATTGTGCTGGCAAGCAGACACAGTTTTTACTGTTTATTAGCATTTTTGTTCATCCTCCCTTTGCTTGGATGCGGCAGCAAGGTGCACAGGGGCCACAGAGGGCTTGGGGGGACAAGCACATCCCAAACAGGTCCGACACCGTCACCCCCTTTTCCCTTCACCCAGCGAGAGGGGCAGCCCAAGGCCCCAGGGGAGCCCTGTTGACTGCGGGGGCTCCCCGGGGCAGCGCGGCCCGTGACCCCCTCCCGGGCCCACCTGGGGGGCCGGTCTGCCAGGCCGGGGCCGCGCCAGGCCGGGCTCTTCCCGCGCTTTCCCCCGCCATGGCCGCCGCCTGGCCGCGGAGCGCAGCGCGGCGGGGCGCGCGCCGCGGCCGCCGCTCACCTTGGCCTGGAAGTGGATGCCGTGCTGGAAGGCTTCCTCGTTGTGCAGCGGCACGCGGGAGTCGCAGCCATCGTCCACCAGGTTGTAGCGGTTCTTCACCGGCATCGCGGCCAGACGCCTCCGTCAGGGCGCGCCGCGGC
>PTEX01000017.1:1642607-1724137 GCA_003342815.1 Eudromia elegans
GGCGGGGCGGGCGGCGGCGGCGGCCGAGGGAGCCCGCGCGCGGCCCGGGCGCCGCGCTCTAGCCCCCGAGGGCTGTGTCGTCGTTCCCTGATTTTCCCCCCGCTTTGTTCTGTCTTTTGCGTGAAATTGAACCGTTCTACAGCCTCCCCACAGCTCCCGTGCCGCATATCAAGCCATAACCCGCATTTGTCACCTTCATGTCCCCACCTGCGGCCTGTCACCGTCGTGTCAGTGCCCTCCGTCTGACAGAAAACACGTCAGGGACGTGTTTATTTCCTTGTTTTTAGCAATAGGCTGCCGTGTCTGGGCATTGGTGGCCTGTCCAGCCCCTGCCCATGTCCCCATTGCCCAGGGCACCCTCGGTGTCACCGCGGCAGGTCAGGATGCGCCGAGGGCACCTGCGAGACCCTGGTCTAGTCCGGGTCCCCAGAGCAAGGCCCAGGTCTTCGTGGGGTGGCCACTCACTGCGCTCAGGAGCTTTTGGAGCTGCGAGCTGGGAAGGATCCGAGGAGCAGAGGCTCGTGCTTGCTCCGCTTCCCTTCATTTGGTTTTCCCAAGAATTAGAGTGGCTGGTTGTGTATGGAGCATCAGTTACAACCTTTCATCACAGATACTCCCCAGCTGGAGCGTTATTAGACACCAGCTTTTATGTGGCTTTTACATTAGTTCATCGTATGTATATAAATATATTCTAATCCCTTTTATTGTCATTGAACAGAATCCAGGAGGATCTGGCATTTGATCCATGGGGTGTTGATGTGCCCCAGCCTCCGAGGCCTGCAGGACAGGGAGCTCCCCGCACGGAGACGGGACCCGGTGCTCTGTAAGTCAACAGCCTTTTGCTCCCTCGAGTCTGACCCCTTAGCTCTGTCTCTCCTCGGCAGGAGTTTTAAACCCTTTCAAATCATTGTCTTTTGCTCTGCCAGTTGTTTCCCAGTTCCTGTCATTTAGTCGAGAAAATTTAAGCCTGTGCTGCTCGCTCCCTGCCTCTGTCTCATGACTGTAATCAGCCTGGGTTTCTTGGCATCTCTGAACACACACAAGTCAGTGGGAGATGGGCAAAAGCCAAAAATCCAGAAACTTATAATTATGAGAGGGAGAAAAAGCCCAAAGAAGTACTGCTGGTTCGCTGCCTGTGATTCCAGACGTTCAAGTATTTTGTGGTATTAGCAGCTCGCTCTGGCGTTGTGGGCACCATAGCGTGGGGTGCGTCCTGTGGTCAGCTTCCCAGGCTTGCTAAGATATTCTCTTCCCAGACAGGCACCTCTTTTCTTTTCTTTTTTTCCTCTCCTTTTAAATATTCACATATTCTTTTTATTTATTCAGTGTAACTCAAAAAGGGTTTTGTCTCAGGTATGTAAATATATATACTGGGTTTTGTCCTGTATGCTACTCCAGATACCTATCTCACCTGGAGATTCATCAGTTCAGTTGTTGATTTTCCTATGTTTTGTTTTGCTGTTGTTTATTGAAGGCTTGAGATATTTCATGGCACTTTTCTTATTTTGTATGACCTGAAAGAATACTCTGGATTTTGTGCTCAAATGTCCTTGGACTGATTGAGTAATATTCAATCCCCTGGCTCTCCTAAGCCCAGAGAGGAGATGCCACCCAGTCAGCATGTGCTAGTGCTTCCCTTAAGTCTGGTAAGCTCAACTGGTATGGAGGTAAAAAAAAAGCCTAACCCAGCCACTACTGGTGAGTCTGTGCATTGGTTCTGCAATATCACATCTTAATTGGGGCATGCATGGACCTGTCATGGAGCTGAGTTGCTACAAGTTCCTTCTTGTTGTCTTCCGATTGGCACAACAGCCTTACCACAAAAGTGGGAGGATGGAGACTTTGGGATAGACAATTCTTTTAATATGATAAAAAGAATTGGATGAAATAACAAGAATGGCCTTTTTTGTTCGTCTTGGTTCTGATACTCTCTAGTATCTCACAGATCATAAAATCCTTTGGGTAAGGAGAAAGAAATGCCTCACAGGAATCCTGGGAAAAATAAGGCATTTGAGGATTAATAAAGCTTGTAGTGCCAGAATGTGTTATATCACGATTGAATTGAGGTGTTTAATATTCCATGTTCATTAACCTCCTTGAACTTCTCATAGGGCTTAGCTCTTCTAAGGTTAATGCTTGGATCTGGCTTTGAGAATTCCATTTGAAGGCTGTTTAAAGGCTGTTAGTTTTCCAGCTGATTTGAGAAAAAAAAATTCTCATCTTCCATTGCAGGTAGAAAACGTTCTTTCTTGAAATTCCAATTCGGAAAATATATGGAATGAAATGGTTCTGTAGTATATCATGAGAGATTTGGTGTAAACAACCCCCTTCCTGACCTGAACGGTAAGAAAAAAATTGTAGTGGGTGTTTGCATCAGATGGAGATACTGAGCTAGTTGTTCCTTTGATGTGCAAAATACACATGGAAAGTTCCATTTCTCTGAACACAGTAGGAGTTAAGCACCAGAGACAGCTTCTTGGCTTACAGCTTCATTTTTTTTTTTTTTCCCCAGAGAACAGGTTTACATGAGCTCTCTTTTTGAAGCGCAGGCTACAGGTTTCTTTCCTTCTCATGTTCTCACACAGGAGCATGTTTCTGTCTTTCCATTGACATTCATTTTGCATTGCAATCCCTCTTTCTACACAGTTTCATATTTTGAAGGGACCTTGGATGTGGTGTCAGCCATTAGTGCACTGTCCTTTCGTTGTCTTTTCAGTTGCTTTGCAGGGAAGATAGCTGTTGCTTCCATCTGAACCTGTCAGGTTTCTTCCTAACACACCTCCACAACTCAGAGAAATGAGTCGCAGAGACACTGCACATTTTTCAAAGAAGATCTGGTTTTGATGCCAAGAAATTTACCTCCCTTCTGCTAACCATTTTAAGCACTTATTTCTGCACTGTAGAAACTACAAAAAAAAATTTAAATGATACACAAGAGGTGACATAGCAAGAAGAACAAGACAGACATCCCAAAATGCCAGAGAAAACTTCTGTAATGGCAAATCGCTTCCATATCATACTTATAAGATCAGAGGATCTCTATATTTTACTGTCTTAGCAGATCTGCTTTGTCATGCCATTTTTATCAATAATTATTAATACATGCTTGTGCTGATGCATATCTTATCATGCCTATTTGCAGCATGCTAGTGGACAGCCTTTTGAGATTTAACAGCTGAATTCCCTTGCTACTCTTCAGGAGTTGCGTATTTGCTTGAATGTGGTATTTTTCTGTACGTGTTTAATAAAGTGACAAAGTGTCACTTCATGTATGCCCAATTCAGAGTTATTGGGAAAACACATTCATTGCTGTAAAATTTCATCGATTAAGATGCAAAGGACTTAGCTGGCTTACTGATGGCTTTATAGGCAAGAAAGTTGAATACATCTAAATCATATGGGGCTTGCTTCAAAGTAATAAAAACTTTCATTGATTTCTGTGCCTTTGGGTTTTATCTCAGTTATAACTTTTATAATAGTCACTTAAGTCATGTACGAGTTGGAAGTGGTTCTTTTTGCATAATAGTTAGAACCAGATTCTTTCTCCCTGCAAAGCAAGATGAGCTGAGCAGTGTGGGTGAACTGGAGAACAGCATATTATGGCAATAAAATGCTCTACTAGTGATGGCAAAAAAATTGAATGCCATGGTTGGATTTCCAAAATTTGAGACATATTTTGCCACTCTTATAATCACTTCCTATATTCAGGCCCTTGCTGGAGCAAAATTAAGCAGTATTTACTGCTCATGAAAATCATTACTTTTTTTTTTTCCTTCTGTCTTAAAATGGTCAATGGTCAAAAGTTAAGGCACAGACATAAGAGTGATGTTAACTGGCATTAGGTAGCATGTCAGGAGTTCTGCACAACATTAACTATTGTCATAAAGAGCTATTGCAAAATGAGTATTTTATATGTTTTTCCTGTCATCCTAGGAAGCTATGCTGTCCCCTAGTTATTAAAAAAAAAATCTGGAAGCAAGGGGAGATAGATGAAACCGTTTAGAAAAATGTTTTGACCTGCAGTTCCTCTTGTTCCATTCACATCAGATAACTCTATATCATTTATGATCACAACATGATAAACTAAAATCTTTGTTTAACCACCTAAGCCCAGGGACACCAACCATGTCCTATAAATGTTGCTGTGTGATGAAATGTGGAGGCAAGTTAGATAAATGAGGTATGGGTGACAAAAACTGTGTGTGCTCTTCCCATTTGTTGTATTGTTGGGTGAAGAAAACAGGCAAAACTCAAGAGCAGAATCTTTCAGCGAGTCTCTGGAGCTGCTATATGACACGAACTCGAAAGTGACATGCGGAACAGGCTGCTCTGCTGCCACTGTTTCAGCGCCCTTCAGCCAGTGACATATATGTTCTCTGCAAGTACAGCGTCTGCTAGGTTGGACAATTATGCCAGATTTTGTGTTTCTCAGGAAGAAACAGAAGCTTAATGTCTTGAAGTTTCAGCTTTGTAGTATAGCCAGGAAATCTGTCCATTAGAATCACAAGCCTCTTTCATGCATGGCCAGTTCCAAAGTTCTGTACAACAGGATTCAGGAATGAAAAATGTCATCTACAATTATGCGTATTTTCATCATCTTCTGTCATGCAAATTCCTCCCCCCAAGTATGCAGCGAATGTTTTGTTTGCATATGTAGGTCAGCCACAATCTTAAGAGGTCTAATATAAACATTGTAAGCAGAGGTTATTGTAAACAAATTTAAATCCAGTCTGAGAAGCATAATTACAACAAAGAAATTTTCCAAAGGAGTCTGTTTACTAGATGTGTTTTCTTCTGACTTTTCAGTTTATAAAACATTGATTTCCAAATCATTTATGAAAGTACAAAGGACAGAAAATACTCACCGTAGTTACAAAAGGAACTATTAACTTCAGACATGGATGGATAGTTTTTAATGAGTAACTTATTTTTTATAATAGTTTTAGGAATGTGTTGTTTTTCAGTATGCTATATTGAAGTCTTCCTGCAAGTAATTCTTATTTTGACATTGGCAGGAAGCCAGTTCTAGAAGTTGTTTTTATAAATAACTTAGGTTCTTTGCTTTAAAAAAGAAAAATACAGAAAAAGTGGGTTTTCTTTGGTCCTTCTGATGCAAGAGAAAATCTAGAAATATCAATCCAGATTCAGTACAAAAACCTAAGTAGGAATTAAGAAAAATGTTGTGACATTTTAAACCTGGGAGCTTGTTGTGCTCCCATGTCAGACTCAGGAATTCTGTATACCACAGGTTGGCAGTACAGTCCAGCCTCACTATGTGAGTTGCTTGGATCAGCGCATTATCATGATGCAAAACTCATGGATTTTCAGTAAGAATATTTCTGCATATACATACAGGGTACCTGCTAGCATAATTCAGTGAAACAAGTTGATCTGTGAAGTAATATTCCAGTATATCTCTGCATCTATAAAATTGCTGTGTGGACTGGACTGGACTCATCCTTGGACCTGTTGGTTATATATGCACGTCACGGGCAGGTACACACAAATACCAGTTTAACTGTGATATAATGACTAATAAGCTGTGATGCGGTAAGAGAGTACATTTTGTTTTGTCCTCTCTACAAATACTGTAGCCTTTGTTACACTGGAAGGATGATTCTGAGAGAGAATTCAATATTTTTCCCAACATATTCCAACAGATGTACAGTTCTGGAGCAGAATACACAGATTTTTATCCCAAAACAGCAACAATTTGTTTTCAACAAATCCCTCTGAGCAAAGGTCTCAAAAAATAAGCTGGTGTTTAAGAGCACACAGTGACTTTAAGTTTCTCTTCCCACAGAGCACAGACAATCTGAAGTTTCATTTGTTTTCCCTCCTGCCAGTAGATCCAACCTGCGATATTCAGCAGGACACACTCTCCTTCAGCCATTACCTTGCTAGCTCATTACTACTCAACCTATACTTTACTCCCCTACCTTGCCATACATGAATACTATGTGCAGGCTGATTTCATGCTGTACACTACAGACTATCCCTATTTATCTCAACGGGATATGGAGGCTTTATCCATAGTATAAAGCAAACTAGGTATCTGATGTATTACTGCTTCTCCAGTAAAGAAACAACTAGTATGTTATTAGCCTGTAAGAAACACGCATATTTACTGATTTGATATAAAAATATTTCTCCTATACAGTCATTTTGTTTGGTATTTCCCCTACTTTAAATCTTGTTAATGCCTTGGCCCATCTCAACTATATCCCTGGCTTCCCTTCAGTGCTGCTGCTGATAAATCTCTTAATATATGTTAAAAAATGCTCATCCGGGGGAAGAGCAATAAAATAAGAGAATGCAACAGTCAGGTCACGACTCTAAATCACACTGCAGTTGGCAGACACCAGCAGGTGCTCCCATCTGGCGCTGTTTGGTGAGACGGTTACAACATCCAGGAGCAGACAGCTGCCATTTTTACACCCGTTAGAGCTGGCTGTAGCTGACACCTTTTCAGGCTACCCCAGGAGAGAGGCTAAAGGGAGGCTGTAGGTAAATGCACTAGTGAGTGAAACCCAGGAAAGGTTCGTGCTGATCCACCCAGATTCATCTGCCAATGGGTGGTATCAGGCTCCAGATGAGCATCTTTTTGGTGGTCCTAATGTACACCTTCTGGCAAGACTTCTCCTACACGTGCCTTTATGTGGTGTGTAGGAGATGTAAGGCCTGGTGATTAAAGTTTCATCCCCAATACTACTGAGTGCACGTGGAAAACAGCCAACATGTGCAGCATTGCTGTTGGCCAGGCACACTGCACCGTGTTTCTTTCTATAAAATACACGTTGGATGAAAACAAAGTGATAATCTAGGTGTTCCTAAAACCTGATCTGGTATGAGGAGGGCTGATTCTTATCTCTTTCTGCTCTCTGGACTGAATTTTCCTGCCACAACCATTTCATTTTACCTGCCATCCAAATGGACGTCCTATCGTTATGTGGTATTTATTTAAAATCTCCTTTCACGCAAGTTCTGCCCTTTCTCCATAGCAGCAGCACCGTTCTGTTGGCAGCTATTTCATCAAAAATCCTGGTTATTCCTAGCTTTTTTCCCGCACTCTTCCAAAGTCTTTAGAAACAACCTGAAATAACTGTGAGACAGGCAGGCGTTTCATGGAGTGCTGCGCCACCTACTGCCTACGGTAGATAAGAAAGCAGTTTATTTTCTAATATTTAATATATCTATATATTATGCATTTTTATATATAATTACAGATATCAGATTGATTAATATTATTATACTAATGATTATATGTTACGTATTGTATATGTGTTCAGTTTGAAGTTAGGGAGAAAATTTCGATAAAAAGAGACAATTTAGGACCCAAGCGCCATTCGGAGCGCGTGTTTTGGTGACTATTTTGGCCTTTCAGAGAAGGGGACCAGGGCCTCGCGACGTCCCAGGCGTGCCAATCCCCAAAGGTAGCTGTTGATTAAAAATACTGGCATGAGAAGGTATCGAAACCAAGGGGACAACAGACCTAGCGTAATCCCAGGCACGGAATTGGGTCGCTGCCGCCCAAGGGCGAGGGAATTTGTCACTAAGACGAGGCTGAGGCCTAGCAGCGCGGCTGACGGACAGAGTAACCATGCCAGGCGCCCGTTTCCAAGATGGCCACTTCGGCCACATCCGGTTCCGCCGCCATATTTTCCAAAATGGCCTGCGCGCGCGCGCATGCCCATGGAGCAGAGCTTCCTGCCTGTTACCAAGATGACCAACGCGGCCGCGATCACGTGGGCGAGGGCGGGGCCGGGATACGCCCCCGCGCGGAGGCGGTTCGCTTGTAGCGGCGCTTGGCCCCTCGCGCGCCCCGTCCGCCGTTGCCAAGCGGGTTGCGGAGCTATCATGGCAACCGGCCGCGCCGCGGCGGGGCCGCTCGGGCCGAGCCGGGACCACCGCTGATGGAGCCCCCCGGGGCCCTGCCGCGGCCCCGCTCCCCGGCCCCGGAGGCGGCCCTGGAGGCGGCCGAGCCGCCGGGCTCCCCCACTCTGCCCGCCGAGGAGCGCCCGCCCGCCGCGCAGGAGGCTAAGTGCCGCGGGCCCGGCCCGCAGGACCCACCGGAATGCGGGGCGCGGGCTGGGGCTGGCGATGGGCGCGAACCGGGCGGCCGGGCCCGGCGGCCCCGCGTCACCGTGGACAGCTCCAAGGCCAAGACGTCTCTGGAGGCGCTTAAGATCAGCCTGCGGCAGCTGCGCTGGAAGGAGGTGAGGCCCGGCCCGCGGCTGCAGCGGGGCCCCTTCCCTGTCACTCTACGGGGCCCAGCCCGATCCAGAGGGGCTTTCACTTCTCCCATCGCCTCTCTCTGCTGCCTCGCAGGCCCCGTTGCCCTGACAAAGCTTCCCACCGCCGCCTCCTGCCTGAGTCTGCCGTTACCAGAGCTTTTCCCTGTCTCTTTCCTCCACAGTATCTCTGACTCACAGCAAAAGCGACCTTCTCCAGCAGGCAGTTCTTTCCAGTTGGTGTTTTCTGGCACTTCTCCATGTTGGTTATTTATAATTAGGTTCAAGACATGAAGGCGATTTATGACCCATGGTGGCATCAGCAGTTATGCAAGCCAAAATGAGAGTAATCGGCTCTTACCCTTAAAAGCTTAAACTCATCCCTGAAGGGGCAATGAACCTCTTCCCCACGTAGAAATGTTTGTGAAAAAATACCTCCATTTGCAGCCTTTCTTCCCTTTCACCCTTATCCCTTCCAAGTATAGAGATGTGATATTGAGCAAGAAAGTGTGAGCTGGTAGATCAGCCATTCAGTCTGAGGGCAAAATCTCTGCCTCATACATTATCTTGAGACCACGTTAAACAACGCAGGGTATGAGTAAATTGATACTGAACAGCTTAATATTACATACATAAATTTGGGTCTGTTAAATTATTGTGTAGAGATGAGATACATGTATATATTTTTTCTTGTAACTTTCTCGGTGCAGTGTGAAGAGTCTAATTTTGTTCATGTTTGTTTTTGAAATAGAAACCTGGCAGTATGGGAACTGGAATGAAAGCGATACTTTGACACTATTTTAATTCTGAAGAGATTTCTAATGTGTATTTCACCTCGGATACTGAATAGTTTTCAAGTTGTAAAGATCTTCTTTCCACAATGACTTTATAAATGGCTTCATAGAGGCCAATACTATTTTGTAAGAAAGAGGGTATTTATAATCCAATTGGAAAAGGGAAGCTGGAGGAGTCAAAGAGGATGTGATCTGTGCCACAGCTGCCCCATTTGACAAAGACACTGTTGGGATGATGCAAAACTTCTTTCTTTTGTCATGTCTCTTCCTCTAGGCCCACAGGGTACTAATATTTCCATGCAGCTGATGGTGTGTGTTTGTTTTGTTTTTAAATAAAGGATAGGGAACATTGCACAGAGTGTGTTCTGTATTGTTTAAACCTGACAATTAAAACCTACAGAATTGTTTTCTGGAGGGAGGATATACTTGTATTTGTCCATAAGATCTGAAATGCTTAATACTACAAAGATATATGCTTACTGCCATGCAGAGTTTAGTGTGTTCTCTTTTCCGTGATATATGGAACAAGGATTACCTTTAATTTCTTTATTCTCATGGCAAAGTTTCATTGTCAAAGTACCTGGATACTGTTGTAGTGAGTGCTTCTCATTTGCTTTGGCTACCCACACTTCTGGTTTACTTGGGCTACCCACATGGATTATAGCAGTGATGAGACACATTTGCTGGTTGACTTTTATCTTTCCTGTTTCCTGAGGTTTTACTGCTGGGTGTATCTGATTCTCTGCCCTCAGTATCCTGCCCTCAAACTGACTTGTTTCACGGGCTCATAGGCTCTTGTTATCTTCTTTAATATCTGCACCGTATTACTAGTGTTCTCTTTCCTTCTCTGTGTCCAACAATAGCAACTGCTATGGGCTTTACTTAATCTTTGTTTGTTTACTGTCTTCCTTAATATCCTTTCTCCTCCATCCATTAATTCAGTCAATATTTCTCATTTAGTTTGTTGCTTTCCCTTCTGAATTCTTTGTAGTCCTCTTAATAAAGAAGAGACCAAATATTGAATTTGAGACATTTGTCTGTACTATCTAAACAACTAATAATTCATTCCTTATAACGTCACTGATTTTTTTCTGTAAAATTTTCAGCTTCTTAGAATAAAGAGAGAAATACACACTACTCCTACTAACATGTGTTTAAAATCAATTTAAGAATCAGACTTACTAGACATCTAAGATCCCAAACCCTTATCTGGATTATGGTCTTCTAAAATGCTGCTTTCTCCCTCTTAGGTATTCTGACCTCTAAGTACCAGCAAGGCCTGGAGGAAGGAAATTCTCATTCAGTGGCTGTTGTTACACATGCCCTGGTGTAAGCAAAGATGTTAACAGAGCTCTTTGCTTGGTTTTTGATACAAACTTCAGCATACTGATCCTTTGGTCTCTGCTAAAACTGGTAGAAAAAAGTAGTTAGAAAGGAGTGGTATCCTCCAAAATGGGCAACAAAGTTTAATGTATCTTGACCATGGAGTTTTAATTATAGTGTTGGGATTTAAGTAGAATCAATAAAAATGAGCATCAGCTCTCATGCGGCTGAACGCATCAGTCGGTGTTTCAATGGCGATTAACTGGAATGTAGGAAATTTCCTATGAAATGCTGTGTGGTAATAGGGTTTATCTAATGCCAGCTGATATCAGGTCAATGCCATGTTTGCAATTTTAAAGTAGACCTATATGTAGGGTTTCTTTTGTTTTATTTTCAGGTGACACAGAGCATTTTGCAATATACTAGTTGTTCTGTATTGTACAGCTAGAATGGGAAAGATTCATCTGCCCACATGTGGAAGGAAGAGGTAAAATAGCCAGTTTCTGCATATGGGTGAATTATCCATTTATATCAGAGCTATTCCATAACTATTATGGATTTTTTTTGTCTGTGAGACAGGTAAACAGCAAGAGTACTTTTCAAATGGTAGTATTCAAATCTTGTTTTCACAAAGTTCTGTTTCTCACCTGAATGCAAGAAATCATTCTAAATAATGAGATACCTCATGGGAAGTCTTGGCGAAATTGATTGGTATTTGGACAGCTGAAAATACAGTATATAGCAGAGTTGTATCTGTAGCTATCTAACTGACACCATTAGAAAATCTCTAGTCTAGTGGAGCGAGTCTGGGGAGAGAGGGAACTTTTTTTTTAAATTGGTGTTTTAAAATAGCAGTAAAGATTTGTTTCAATCCATATCTCTGCAAAAATCCATAAACATCTATCCAACTCTACTGGTTTGCTACAGTTTTCAGCTATGGAAATCTTGAGTGAATTAAATTATCAATTATGTTAGCCGTGTCTTGGCTAATGTACAGGGGTGGACTTTTTAAAAGGCCTTGCAGAATTTTAATGTGTGTGTCATTGGAGCAATTACTAACATCATTAGATTGGACTGTCTGATTTGGTGTGTCAGATTCTTTAAATTAACATGATATGCCAAATGAGATAATGGGCACAAATTGAGCTTGCATCCTGAGTTTATTCATCGCTTAATAAATCATTTCTTCCACTGGCTTTCAATTACCAGGAAAATGGAAGAAGCGGATATCTCAGACATCAAATATCCCAGCATTAAGTGCTTCATTTGTCTCACTGTTTGGTAGATGCACAGAGGCATAGAAATAGTTTGAAATTTCATGGTAGGAAAAGCGGACTAGGAGCCAGAAGTTACTTAACTTGTCATTAAGCATTGTGAGCAAACTGATGTGACCCAAGAGACAAGTTTAAATTATTGGATTCCAGTCAAGAGGTAGAAGTGACCTGTCAGATGAATTTGGGTGTGATTGATCAGTAGTTGTCGGAGTTGTGAAAGTAAATTTGCTCACTTTGCTGCCTCCTGTTTTTGTTCCCAAGAATGCCCTGCATGTCCAAATACAGAAAGATTTAAAGTAAATACCGTAAAGAGAGAGCAAATTGTTTGCAATCTGGAAGTTGTTTGTGTTTCTGTGAGCACAAGGCTGGGCAGGTGGAGCCTGGGTGGTTTCGGTCACAGCTGTGAGGATGCGCAGCGGTCGTGAATCCCCGACCTGCCGGGGAGCAGGGCCAAGGCCGCTGTGGCCCGGAGGCTACCTGGAGGATACGCTGAGAACGGGTGCTTCCGTCGACCACCTTTCTCTTTAAGTAGCCCCCCGCACCAGAAGCTGGGGTGATGGTGGAAAAGCCTTTTGCATGGGTTTAAGATGATTTCATATTTGCCTAGCCCTGGCAGAGAGAGCTGAGTAATCTAGCTTGTTTATTGTTCTTTTCTAAGCACCATTGTTGTGTTAAAATGTGATGCAGATGATAGTGAATCTTTTCCAGCCCATTCAAGAGATTAGTTTGGTCCCATTATTATACAAATTCAAATAATATTGTTTTTTTTTTTTCAGAAGTAGGGAAGCTACTATGCTATCTGAATGTGGATTCTGGTGTAAAATGGCTTCTATTTTGCTGTGCAGAGGTGCTTATACTTCATCTGTTTTGAAATGATTTCTGTGCAGTGTTCATAAAACACTTTGATATCCTCTGTAGATGAAAGATGTTATATAAATGCAAATTTCATCCCTTTCCTTTCAATTCCATTTAATAAATAAATAAATTGTTCAGATTTTAGTGGGAAGGGAAGCTTGAGACCTAATACTAAATCTGTATTCTGCATATACCTGTGGAAGGAGGTTAAGGCCACTGATTGTCTTTCAGAGCCTAACAGAATTAATTTTTGCATGTACAAAATCATATTTTTTTTTTTGCTGTCTGAATAATAAGTGAAGAATCCTCTAACTTTGCTATTATGTATTTCACCACTGTGATTAAGGAAATGGAGAAAGGCTGCATCACAAAATTAGTATTCTAAATTTAATTTTCAAAGCTGTTTAGTAAACAAACTTAAATTTTAATTGAAGTAGCAGCTAAAGTAAATAATTCACTTAAAAGCTTTATGTTCTTTTTTTCCTCTTTCCTTTTGTAGTGAAAAGGAATCCAAGGCTTAAAGGAATACACTAAAGGAAATAAAAAAAAAACGTTTGGGGTAAAGAATGAGTAGTTTTCGCAGCATACTATGATGATTAAAGTACACTTACAGAGTTTCTTTATATATGTTAACTATTTGAGAGTCATGCAATATGGAAGATTATGGATATTTAGTAGAACTGGGTCCTGAAAATGCTATAGTTGTAATTATGGCATATGGTTTGAAAAAGATGCAATCTAGTAATATAATAGGTTGTTGTGAATGTACCCCATAAGATAATACACTTCAGTTTACCATTGGAAATTTATAGTCAAATCTTGTGTGAATGGGAAAATAAACTCTTTTAAGTTGTAAGGCTAATTGATATTGTTGGCATAATCACCTTAGTCCTTAATGAGTTAAAAGTATACACTTAAGTGGTTAGATAAGTATAGCTGCTTCACTTAAAAGGCTTTTTTTTGAGTATCTGTTTTAAATTGTTAACGCAACTGCTGCATCCACTTAATCTAGTTTGCACAGAGTGCATTGCAGTTATGTCCCTTCTTGAATTTTAGAAACTTGAACTGAACAAATTGGAGCACGTTTGGTTTTGACAGAATGCTGTTGAGTGATTTATGTTTTAGGAAAGTAATGAACAAATATTGCCATTTTGTTTCAAAACTTCTCATATCTCTTTTGCAGTTTCCATGTGGCAGACGCCTGCCTTGTGATATCTATTGGCACGGGGTATCATTTCATGATAATGACATATTCTCAGGTCAAGTCAACAAGTTTCCAGGTACCTTACTTCTGCTTCTAATTTAAACAAATGGTTTAAAAATGTAACAATTTTAGCTGTTTTTGTATTTTACTGATTTCTTCTGAATCCCCTTCCAATCCAGCTGGCAGTATTTTCAGAATGTGATTTTTGGTAGGTGATTTTTTGCTTAGGGAAGAATTTGGGAGGCGAGTGATTATAGAACTGGGGTAGAGGTGAGGGGTCTTCTAAGAAATTAAGACAAATAGGCTTATTTGTCAATTTGCATGTGTTTGGGAAGGTGGGAGGTGCCTCTTAAATTTAGGTTAGTCTTAGTCCTTTCCTTCTCCTAGATTATTTTTTGGACTTCCTATTGCTATTTCTCTGTGGATTATCCACTGTTTAAGTTATTAGAATCATAATAACAGATGGAATTCATTTGAAGTCCAATAAGTTTCTCATCTTCAGCTTTTGATAAATCTAAATACCCTGGGGCTGATATGAAGAGAAAATAATGTATCTGCATTTGGCATTCACCCTTCTTAGATTGCAGAGTAAGCCTCTCAACATTACAAATATGTATGGGATTAGAGATGGACTATATGAAGAATTAAAGCCCACACCAATAAAAGTAAAAGGCAATGTTTCCATTCTCTTTTTCTAAATATTGAACAATGAGATCACATTCTTGATTTTTTGATTAATCACATAATAAAAAGTGTGTCCTGACTTCTGTTTATTGAACATACTTATATTTCTTATGGTATGAATTTAGAAAAAGACTGATTTTTAGGGTATGATTTAAGTGAGGTAAGTATGCAATTATTGTGTGTTATCTAACATCATTAGCAGTGTTGAATATTGGAATTTTTCTCTTGTAGTGAGGAAAAAATTTATTTTGAACTGTGTCCTATTTCAGGGAGAACAGACATCCTCAAGCGGATTTTTTAATATTGAAGAGTTGACATCAGCCCTCATCTTATTATGACTATTCTTCTTCTTTAAGCTTCCTTATTTCTCATTTAATCTCGTTTGAGAGCTCTCTAAACAATAGCTAAAATCTTATATATTGACTTACCTAAGCCCTTTGCTTCAGATTTATTGCTGATGTTAGTATGCTATGAGAATAAGAAACCTTGGATATTGAACTCAATGCTCTTTATCCTGACTGACTGCTGTCTATGGGCAGTTCACACTCTAAATAGTGTAGTTTTCTGGTGGTTTAAATTGCGTAGTACCATGTGAATGTTGCTCTCTGTGCACTGCCTTCTATGGGATAAGCAAGCAGAGTACGTAGGTGTCAAGGAGAACAGAGTGAAGAGGTCATAAGAGCTAAACATTCATTCTAGGAATGTAGCTCTAGTCTGATGATGGGTTTTGCTAAATTCTTTTTCCTCAAAAGAGATCTTGATTCTGTTGTTTAATTGTGAAGTATTCAAAAAAATTTTAAAAGAATTGATCCTCCGAAAGCTTTTTCCATAAAGGTAGCTTTTTTGATCACTTCTTTTGTTGTCTGCATGTGTCCTGTTGCTTTCTTGCTCCTCCCTGAAGCTCTGGAATCCACTGGCCAAAATCAACCACGTTCAGCAGAGGTAGATATTTACTGACAGAGTAGTAAAGCCCGCAGTTCTCACTGAGAAAGAAGTTGCAACATAAACTGAGCTGTAATGTTTGACAATATATAAGTCAACACCAGAGTAACACTCAATGCCTTGGAAAAAGCTTTCATCAGAACACACTAATCCAGACATGAGATGAACTGAACTTCAGATTCCAAGCTACAGGAATGCAGGCATTTTAAGTTCTATTGCTCACAAAGCCTATTCTGTCTGACACAATTGCTGAAATGAATGCAAAGTAAATGCAAAGTGGTTTCTTGTATTTAAATAGAATTGTTTTCTATTCTTGCAATGTTATCAAGCCAATGTGTTAGTTGTGGACTGCAGCAAAGACTCTAATTACTATTAGACAAAAGTATTTCCCTTTGTTATTCTGAGGTATATTTTGGATGACTAATATAAAGCTCTTCTCGTATCATACAGTATTCAGAGGAGTGCTACAATTTTTGTGTCAGGCTAGCTAAAGAGTTTCAGTTACACTGAAAGCCAAGGCAGGAGTGCCTGCCTATGGGATGAGTAATGACATAACAATTTACTTTTACAATGAAACTTCAGTGACAGTTCTTCACTGCCTTCAAATAATATCTATTATTTTCCCTAGGCATGACAGAGATGGTACGTAAAATTACACTGAGTCGGGCAGTGCGAACAATGCAGTATCTGTTTCCTCTTGAATATAACTTCTATCCTCGATCCTGGATTCTGCCAGATGAATCTTCCTTCTTTGAGAAAGAGGTAGAATACTGTTACTCTTGGAATAATATGAATTTTTACATATGGTAGCCATGTCATTCTCTGTTTTTTTCATTTCTATCTGATTATTAAAAATCACACTTACAGAGGTGCTGTGAATGGCATTGTTTTACATTTGTGTGAGATCAGATGTAGTCTGGATGAACTGCCTTTTTTTTTTTCCTAGAATAAATTTAAAAGAATTAAACTTCTTTGTAATACCAGAAGAAATGTTTTAAAATTATACACAATAAAACACAAATCCTGTCCCCACATACTCTACTGAGTTTAAGGGGACTGATTATTGGGAATTCTAATACTGTATTTTATGAAATGTGTTATCTCCTCAGGTTCGTTACCACTGAAGTCTTGTTAGTCCATCCTTCCTGTTTTATCTGAATCTTTCAGAACAGTTTTCTGCTGTGTATTGTTTTAAATATATGCACATTTTTTTTCTTTGTAATTGTTTGAGTGTCCTGTCAGATTGTTGCTTTGTTTAAATATTCAAAATGTAACAACATGCCATTCTTTTTTCGGCTGGTGTTCAGTTCTGTTATTGCAAATATTTTAAAAATATTGTATGTGTTTGTTTTAACCCTGTCTGACTCGCCCAGTGCATTCTTGTATTCTACAGTATCCTCTGCTTGGAAAAGTGAGCAGGAAAAGGTATGGACTTTATTAGACTTCTATACTGTATGTTACTTTTTAGATAACCATCATTTCCACAATCCAGTTAAATCCATGATCATCTTTTAATATGTATTCTGCAAGTATGCTGGCCCACTGCCATGATACAGCTAGTAACAGTAAAATGAACATAATTTCAATAGTATTTCAGGTTTGTTACAGAAAATGCAAGACTGCTTTGTAAAAGTGCAAGTTATACAGTCAACTTAGGCATGACAGGTGAACAAGTGAAAATAAAATGGAAGTAAGCTTTCAAAATGATGCACTGGGGTTCTAGCTGTGATTGTTTTGGGAATCGTTCTTGTCTCGCTTACAAGGCACTGATTAAACTGAGCTGCACATAGGGATGTGGTCTGCTACCAGGCTAAGTGTACAGTACCCCATGGTATCAGCAGGTGGCACTGTAAATAAATATTTAGGGAAAGAAGATTTGGGTTTTGTTCCAAGAAAAACAGATGTCCAGTAACACATTCCTCAGAATTTCCTTTGCATATGTTCTTCCATCTGTGTTTGAGAAAAGCACAGTTCTTGTTATAAAACACTATATTTTATGTTGTAAAAGTTTATATTCTGCTTAACAGAAGTTTGTAATGTAACCCCTCCAAAACAAGGAAAAAATATAAAGCAAAAAAAATCCTCCATCCTCCAATTATGAACCCTAACTGATTCAGAACCCTTTTCACTTGGAGTTTTCTGTTATCTCTGTAGGAGCTTTCCAATCTTTTCTGCTGTTTATGCGTGCATGTATTTTTCTTTTATTTGTTTGCTTTACAATTGCTTTACAATAAGGGACATTTATATTGTTGAAAATGTCATCTCTCAAAGCCTGATTTTTTTGGTTTATTCACAAACAGCATGAGCAGTGCCTGCATTTTAGACGTGCCCTTATAAAAACTGGCATACGCTTGGATTTGTGATTGCCATATGGGCATTTACTTGAACAGAAGATGATTTAACCATCTAAGGTACTTCCAAAAGTGAGGCGATATTGCCATGAACTTCAGCAACTAAGTAGACAAGTCATGCTGAAATCTGTGCTGCTGTGACGTCAGTATTATTGGTATTCAAGCATGTTAAAGCTAATTACCAAATGTCATAATTTCTGTTGCAGCATAGGTACAGATTAGATGGGAGAAGACGATATTGTGCCATTTATAGTACAGAATTTTATCTCCAAGGGCTGGACTGAGAAATTAATGCCTATGTGTTTTTGCATGTATTAGAAATGAATACTAAAGGAAGAAATTCATTGAGAATTTCAATCTCACTACCTCTTCCTGAAGCACTCCAACATATCCAAACAACTTACCTCAAATACTTTCACTAGACCTCAGTTATATACTGAAGCTAATGAATTTTTATCATACTTGTGTAGTAATAGCTTAATTGATTGCCGTCATTTTATTCCTGTTCCCACTTTCTCACGTACGTAACCCCAGGTAGAAAATGTTATGGCTAATCTAATAATTAATATGGTGTGTTATAAAAGCCAGTAGTCAATGAGAACACTGCCCTTTTCAAAAGTTGGCTGTAGGTTTGATTCATTTTGGGAAACACCAGCAAAATGACAGTTCCCTTAGCAGCATTCATATTAAACAGAAATAGTGTTTTTTAACAATAGTTTTAAATTTTTAATCAGTAAGTATGTATTGAACTGTTTATTTACCTATTTTTGCATCATCAAGCATTATTTACTAACATGTCACCATATCAGAAAATGAGCTACAGATAAACAAATTTATCAGGGGCTGTGGCTACTTCATTAACTGTTAGAAGAGAATCTGCTGGAATCTCAGCACTGATAATAACTTATTCCTAATAGGAAACTCAAGTTTCTGAAAAGTAATTAGCTTGGGATTCAAACTGAGACCTTCGTTATTCTCATGTTGCCGCCTGTGTGCTGTCTGTAAGGATGATGAGTAGACCTAGTGTGATTAATTTTTAATAAGAATCTAATTTGGGCAGTCTAATTTCCAGCGCAGCATATTTTTGGTGGTTTAATGAGATTTTTTTGGTTACTGGACACCTTTAGGTTTAAATATTCTGGTCTGTATACTGTCGAATCTTATAGCTCATTTTATATGTTCTTTTTTTTGGTTCAACATCCTCATTCCACTAGTGTTTTACTCATTAAAGATAAACCTGCAATTGGACCAGATCTACATTCCATCAGGTGTTATACTATCTCTCACTGTTGACTGTAAATAGTTAACATGTTTTTAAAGATTATGAGTCAATTGAGTTTGTTTGTCATTTTGCCATGCATCTCGATGCTAATTTGTTTGGAACCATGTCTGCATCAGATGCCAGAAGTATTGAAACTGAACAAAAAAACCTTCCAAACTGAAGCATTTTGCCTCTCTCTCCAGTTAGTCTGGATTGAAATGTTACATTCTGCTCTCTCTGTGTAGTAAACATGTATCTTGTTCTGAACTGAAATAACAGTCAATGACTGTTTTAAAATGCAATATTTCAAAAGCAGATTGCCTTTGCATCTGCAACAATAGTCCCCAGAAAGCATTATCTTTTTCTAAAAAACTGCTGCTGTAGCAGAGCAAAAGTCGCCTGAGGCAGGAAGAGCAGAAATGGGGAGCAGGAGGCAGATTGTCCTATTCTTTTACGGGAGAGTGAGGCTTTTACTTTCTGCCCTATTAGACCCTGATTGGCACTTTGTGCATATGAGTAGGATTGTAGTACAGCATTTTTAGTAGTGGATATTTAAGATTAATCAAATACTTACTGGAATGCTGACATTAACTAGAAGAAATCCTCTAGTATGCACTGTAATATCCTTTAAGGGTAAGATTATTACAAGGGGATAAACTCCTGCTTTCCTTATTTGCACATCTAGGGCCACTGATCTAATTGGACTTATTTATCTGTACACTGTTTATGTAAGCCTAATCTCCATTGTGTTGTTTTGCTCTTTCAAGTGACCTATTTTGATGAAGAATCTTTCATTGCATTACTTGTCCATGAGAAAAATCCTAAACTAAATAGTTAAACTTGTATTTAATCTCTAGTTACTAGGAAGATTTTTAGTAATGTGATTCTCAGTAAAATAATTAATTGGATAGAATGTAACCAAAAGTACTTTTGGTCCTTGGAAATGTCAGAGGCGAACTGAACTGTTGGTTAGTTGCTTAGTAGAGTCGCAGAAAAGAGTGTTGTGTCCAAAAACCCTGATTGTGTTAGTGGCAGCTTCTTCCCATATTCTAGTTCTTCATTCTGCAGTGGCAGGGCTCACTGTGGCAATTTATTGTTTTTTCTTTGTTAGTTCGTATCCTTAGGCGTCTTAAAGTCAATCTCCAGTCGTTGCCAGGGAGCGGACAGGCTTGCGTGGGAAACAACGGCAGCAGCTTCGTCCAGCAGCTTGCTGGCTGAGCTGAGAGAACAGGCTCTGCAGTGCAGTTCTGGCGTCTTGAACAAGTGAATGTAAGACAAGGATTGTCTGTACTAAGAAAATCTGTGGTATTTAAATATGTTAATGTGACATCGTTCCATTTAGAAAACAGGAAATTTGAAGTAATTTGCCTATCTGGATCTCGTGAGTAGCTGATAAAGCTGTCAGGCTGGATCCTGCACTTTTTTAGCTGCATCCTATGTTGGGGATGCCTTGCCTTGCCTTGCCTGTGCACTACTATGAGTTTCATGACCTACAGTCTATCATTGTTCATGGAAATGTGGATTTTATAGCTGCATTTTGAAACTTACAATTTATGCTCTAACAGTTTCTTTCCTCACAAGTATCTGTGAACACGGTAGTGCTGGATTCATAACCTCATGGATGGCGCTGGACTCATATCCTACTTTCTGTGTGAGGATGAAGACACCTGTCTATAACACACTTTATTTTGTGTTTCAGTTAATAGTTTGCATCAGAAATTCTGTAGGATATTTAGGTTTTGCCAAACCAGAGATATGCCCCCTACTCTGTTTACATTTCTAGTTGATGTTAATTCCCTTATTGATCTCAAGAATCAAAGGCACAATTTTGAAAAACTCAGGTTGAGGAGACAAGGCTTATACCACATTCATAGATACCTACAAAGCACTAGGAGAACTGGCAGAAGCACCAAGGTTCAAGTGGCTGTAAACAATACAGGCATAGGGAATTTAGTTCTCTGACAATACTCTTAACAAAACTTAAAGCTGACTTTAGTAAGCAGAGATATTTCTTAGCAGGTGCTACAAAAAGAGAATGAAGTGAATACTAAAAAGTACTGGCTTGCTAACTTTTGTGGGGACTTTATCTTGCTATTTCTGTAACTTGCTGTTTTATTTGCATGCTCACAGAATATGAATAGGTGTAAGAATTTCTAACCTCCTAGTTTCCTTCATAGTGGGGGCATCTCCTTTCACTGTGTACGTGTAAGTTCAGTTGTCAGTGTGTCTCTTTGGACAAAATGTTTCCTGGAATCATTCCATTAATGCAATTTGTTAGCTGTCAAGTACATTCATCATAATCTTGAAAAAATCCACAGACTAAAAGCATTTCCCCTGAGAGAAGTATGATGACTTTTCTAAGCTTTTCTGCCTATTAGAAGCATCGTCCCGAGGCTGATGTTGGTGCTGGCTGTTGGGCAGCTCACCCGCTAGAGCGCAGTGTGTTTCACGCAGGGCCGGCGTGGTGACGGCGAGCGCCCGCATGCAACGCCAACTTCTGCGCTGGCCTGAGCACGTGACAGGCCCGGCAAGGAGTGCACTGTGGAGGCCTCCAGAGGTTTTGGTGCAATACCAAATACCAACAAATTTTCCACAAACTTTCCGTCTGACTTCACAATTAGCCTGTCTAGAAGCATTTCAGTTGTCGTGTATTATGAACAGATCTTTCTAGTACAAATCACAGACACCAATAAGATAATTTTTTTTTTTCCACATTGGGTTTTCACATGCTAGGCCTATTGGGAGTTCTGCATCTATTTAGAAGAATCTTCAGTTTGATTCTAGCTAGCAACTGAGGCAAAAACTGATACTTTGTTTGTTGTAAATTATGGTATTTGTTTCCTATCTGTCTATGACTCAATATTTCCTTGTTTAACTAATGGGAGATATCTGATTGGGAAAATCATTTGGTAGTTGAAAAGATTATTTCTGGGGCTGAACCAAGATTTTTCTATACATCTTACACAGTCTTTGAAGTATATTTATTAAAAGAGTACTGAATGAAAGCAATGCTTCTCTTTGTTGTGAAGCTGAAGGGATCCTTCAGGGGATAAGGGGAGGAGAGTGGGCGAAGCAAGAGGGAATGTCTCTAGTCCAAGTGTATATGTAGGGCATACTAGTGGGTGTGGAGTGTTCCTGCAATTCATGGAGAGCCCAAAGGAGGGACAACTTCATGTAGATGCAAGTGTCCAAGAGCATGTGAACCTAAAACATCATATTAATTGGGCAGTCTGTCGCTAGAGCAGGGGCCTGTCCTAAACCACTGCTCTTGTGCATTTCATAGGGTTTCCAGTCACTTTGACCTGAACATAGCTCATTATCTGTGTGTGACTTAGTCTCTTAGTAAGGAGCCTTAAATCTTAAAATACAAGATTTAAAGGTATTTTTAAAAGCAATCTACTTTAAAGAAGGTAAAACCAGTCTCAATCATCTAACTGTGCTACATGTTATTAGAAGCCTGAGAGAGCCGGTGGTGGATTCTGTCCTCTTCATTTCAGAGCTGTTGTTTTACTGTTTGCCAAGTCAGACTTTTTTTTTCCTGCATTGAATATATTGCTTCACTTTCTTGAAGACATTCCAGTTGGAACAGTTAGGCATTTTTCAAATCAAAACAGATATTCTGAAATGCTCAGCACATGTGAGTCTGATTCCCAGTTTTAGGCTTGGAAACTTTATTTGAGAGAAGCTTGGTCTTGATCTGAGACTGCTAATTTCTTTTGGAAGTGCATTTTAGACAAAGCAACTGAACCCCTTCGGAGATTTAAAGTTTTCATTTTCAATGTGAAGGTGTCTGCTAGTGAGAAGATGCATGTTTCCAAATGAAATTTCAGATGCATGTCTCTGAAGAGGTTGTATTTCTAAAGCTCTAATACAAAAAGGGCAGAACATAATTTTGAGTTATCATTTTCAGTGATGCAGAATTGATCTTAACTTTGAGAGAAGA
Source organism: Eudromia elegans (assembly GCA_003342815.1). Classification (NCBI taxonomy): domain Eukaryota; kingdom Metazoa; phylum Chordata; class Aves; order Tinamiformes; family Tinamidae; genus Eudromia; species Eudromia elegans. The sequence goes on from PTEX01000017.1 coordinate 1,665,470, forward strand.
TCTGTTATGCTGGCATGACTGGGCTTGGGGTTTAGTTTGGGAGATTTTAACTGGGTTCTTGCATCAGTTGTGCTACAGCTGTTCTGAGATTATAAAAGATAAGGTTTTCTTTTTTTGTCCTGCACACGTATATGATTAAAAAAAGACAAATGCTCCTGTACACAGCATTAGTCACAAGAGTCAAATGTTATGTTTCTTTCTCCCACTATTGTTTGATTTATACCTCAATAACTAAGCTGGTTTCCTTAGGTTAATGACTACTTTTGTTGGTAGTTGTTCAAATCACAGCACAAAAGTTTAGCTTTACAATTTCATATACATTAATGAGTAATATAATGGACCTCATGAAGTACATAACATTTCATATTGTAAATTGTTAATAAAATTAAAAAGAAGTTCCTGGTACCATTTATGCAAAGGCTTGTTGTATAGAAAACACTTTATTGGCACTGATAACTCCCTACTCATGCTTTTTTGTTGTTGTTGTTGGATTTGTGCTTGTTGGCACTATTTATATTCTGCCTTTTTCGCACGGTGTTTACTACTATAGTGATGTGATCCTATTGTTTTCATTATTTTTGCTTGTGAATGCAATTTGTTAGTTTTCTTTCTGTCTTCTCCACTTTCTAGTGTTCTTCAGTGTAATTCTTCTTTTCCTTGTAGATTCGTATGATGAAAGACAGGGACCCATCCTGGAAGCCCACTTTTATTGTAAAACCTGATGGAGGTTGCCAGGGGGATGGAATCTACCTCATTAAGGACCCTAGTGACATCAAACTGACAGGAGGCCTACAGAGCAGGCCAGCTGTGGTCCAGGAATATATTTGCAAACCACTGCTTGTTGACAAACTGAAATTTGATATTCGTCTGTATGTCTTACTGAAATCTTTAGAACCCTTAGAGATTTATATAGCCAAAGATGGACTTTCTAGATTTTGTACAGAGCCCTATCAAGAACCCACTCTCAAAAACTTGCACCAGGTTTTTATGCACTTAACCAACTATTCATTAAACATTCATAGTGGGAACTTCATCCATTCTGACAATGCAAACACTGGCAGCAAGAGGACTTTTTCAAGCATTCTGTGCAGACTGTCTTCCAAAGGAGTTGATGTGAAAAAGGTGTGGTCAGATATAATTTCACTGGTGATTAAAACAATTATTGCCCTAACACCAGAATTAAAAGTTTACTATCAATCTGATATACCAGCAGGAAAGCCTGGGCCGACTTGCTTTCAGGTGGGTTGGAATTTTTGCTAAGAATGCTATTTATATTTTATATGCATGGATTAAATTTATAGATATTTCATTCCTTTTCTACAATTTTTTAACTCATTTTGTTCATCAGTGGGAGGAAGTAGAGGGAAAGGTGAATAGCAGTTGTAAACTGGCCAGCGCCCTTTCGAGTGAGCTCACAGCTTAGTTCTCTGCACCCAAGTTTTACCTTAGAGGTCACTGTTACCTGACCAGTGTTACTGCTGGCTATAAACAGATTGAGAATTTTCAGATTGAGAATTTGAGTATCAACTGTTGGTAGCAATATTCACTCTAGAGTCTAGATTTTTATAATAGAAGCTTTGCAGCTTCATAATGCAGCTATGATGGTGACAATTTTAAGGCCTAATTATTGTAGATGCTGTGAAGTGTGTAGAGATATGAGGGTACTGTGGAAGTAGGTATTGTGTTAAAGTGGTTCCAGTAGTTATTCAGCATTACTTCATATTTCTTAGTTATTTCTCTTCTACCCCTCATTGACCATTTCATCAGTTGGGATCAGAGAACATTCCCACAGATAGAGGAAAGGATGTGGTAGCAGAAAAATTTTGCTCTCTAAAATAACACTGTAAGTAGAATGAAAGTAACATATCACTTCCTATACACAGATTTTAGGATTTGACATTCTCCTGATGAAAAACTTGAAGCCCATGTTACTTGAAGTAAATGCAAACCCCAGCATGAGAATAGAACATGAAAAAGAGGTAAGACCTTTCAAATAGCAATGATATTAGAATGAAATTGTTTAGGGTTGTTTTTCTGGTCTCTTTCCTTTTTTGAAAGATGAAAACTGTCTGATAATATACAATATCCCAGGTTCTCTGCAGGTTTCTGCTTTGAAATCATTGCTAATCTTATACCCTTGAAATATGATGTATTGGACTTTTGAAAGCTCTCCATCATCTTTGTCATAAATACATTTATTCATTGTCCCCTGCAGTTGACTTAACTATATTTAAGGAGTGGTATTTTTTTTTCATGTTTGTATACATAATATGGTAGCAGTAGTAACTTTTAAAATTTCAATTTAGTAAAGACATGCCAAAAATCAATATAATATCATATTGTAAATGTTACAGTATCTGCTTATTCTTTAATAAGTGTTCCACAATCTATCATTATGTATTTAAAACATACAGGGTATATATAACATTTGAGAAGATATAAGATAAATAATCATTTCTACACTGAATAATTGTATTCTTTGATGAATTAAAGCTCTCTCCTGGGGTGTTTGAAAATGTCCCAAGCCCTGTAGATGAAGAAGTGAAAGTAGCTGTTATCAGAGATACTCTTCGTCTAGTGGACCCTCAGAAACAAAAGAAAAAAGATATCCAGTAAGTGTGCTGACTTTTTTCTCTTTTCTTTTTTTGATTAATCAGTGAGGAGATGACCATTGATCTTCACAGCAAGAATTCATCAGTGACACTTTTTTTTTTCAGGGTGATCTTGTTATGAGTATCTTTTTCATAAGATGATCAGTAATCATAATTGTTACATTTATGTTTATATAGATTCATATAGATCAGTTTTTTACTGATTCTTTTCTGCACTGATACATACAAGCTCAGATGTGACAACTCCCATTCAGCTCAGATTTACCCTTCCTATTTCCAAGTACTTTTCCTTGGGCTTATGCAGATATGCCCTTCTTTGGAGTTAAGTCTTCAACTGAAAAGTTTCCTAAAGAATGATCTTGTTGCAACTCTAATGATATGGTATATCAGGGGATTTCAGAGGACTGCCATTAGTTGTAACACATGCTTCAACATTCTCTGTCCAAAGGCTCCTACCAATAACTGTAGAGAAGTGGCATCTTTATATGTTTGCAGTACCAATGTAATAACTACATAACTGGCTACAGAAAACTGAACAGTTGTATATCCATTGTAATATTTTTGCTATTCCCTTTACTACTGTCATATTAACGTAGAAGAACTAACTTTCGGATTTTTTTTGACAACTAATCAGGCAGCAAACATTGCAGACTTTATTTTTGATGCTAAGTTTTGGATGAAACTTAACTGTAACACTGAATACACAGGGGAAAAACTGAGACATTTGAGCTATATCTCAGGTAAATATTCTGCTGTGGGGGCAGATTTGATTTCCGTCTAATTATCTACCAGATTAAAATAAATGAAGCATCTAAATGAAAGTGAGTTTTAGAAGTCATCTTAAAGCACTTCATTATCAGGAAGGATTAATAGCTCAGAAATATTAAGTAGTTTAATTTTTCTTCATCTTTATAGTGTCTTTTTTTAATCTTCATTCTTTTAATGTGATATGTAACATTGGAATGTAAGCTGTGCTGCATCACAGCAGTACAGATTGTTATGCTGTACTCTTTGTTTTTCCAATCGTTCATTCTTTACACCTACTAATCACTGACAATTATCTCGGCCATGCCAATAATTACTCATTGGAAATCTGGAGCAAAGCAGGTTAAAGTGAACATACTTAAATGTATCTAGTGATTATTGTTCCACAGCATGTACTGATCTTCTCTTTGTTTATGGAATTAGTCTGGGTCACTTAAATACTGAGGTTGCTGTTTAAATATTTTCTGCATGTTTAAATATAAGGTGAAATACATGGTAGAATTTTGTATCACTGTTTAATAGAGGAAATATCTTCAATTTGAGAGATCAGGCAAGGCCTTGTAATGCAGAGAATAGGAGAAACCCTACTTCTTTCAGCATTACTATTGACTGAGTAAAGAGGTGAGTAATGGCCAGAAACTTGATTTCTGTTCTGACTATCTGTCACCACTAATTTCAGAATTATAGTGGTGTTTTTTTCCAGTTTACATTTTGTCAGCTATTGTAGTTCTTTTGACCTCAATTTATGATCTAGTGAGGACCTTCAGTATGAGATTAGCCAGATGGTCATTATATCATCATGAGGGAGCTTTCTGCTTTGAGTGAGAAATCTAATGTTAAAACAAGAGATGAGAGGGGGGACCAATGTACTTTGCTTCTCTTTAACATATGCAAAGTGTCACTAGGAGCCGAGATAGCACATGAGGTGGCCCCTCTCGTGACTGGGAAGAGATCAGGGTCCATTTTTACCTAGACCTGTACTTGGCCAGGAGCGCCAGGCAGGCTGGCTGCATCCTCGGGAGTGCAGTCCCTCTCGGGCGGTGGTGTTCAGAGTAGCAAGGGCTGCACTGCATTGCAGAATTAAAGCTTTCTGTGATTAAATTTGCTCTGGGTTTGCTTCTTGCAGCTCAGATGCTGTTCCTAGCCTATCAAAGATGGGATAAGTGACCTGATCTAAAGGAGATATGCACAATTAAATGAATGGTCTAATGACACCAAACAACATTTGAAGTACATCAACATTTTGTATATAAACAGCAGTTTAATTAAGTTAATCACTGATGCAAACCATTGTTTATATCATGCCCCCAACAGAAACTCAATTTTAAAAGGTTTCCCAAACTTTTACATTTTTCTGTCTAACTTTTAATCTCTGTGATACTAAAACTTTAATTTCACTGTTTAAAGATTTAATTACTTAATTGTTAACAATTCTTAAAATTGTATTTGATTTGAGGCACTAAAAGGAGTCTGAGACTGTTATGCAAACATTTTGCTTTCTGCATTAGATATTGGATATAAACTATTTGACTGGTGGTATAACAAAGTTGTGTGTATCATTCAGAGGAGGTCTGCTCTAAATGTTTTAGAAATATAATTTGTATCATCTCATCAATGTTAATGACTGTTTTCCAGCCCTGTCAAAAGCATTCATGTCCTAGTTTATTAACGCTAATTAATTCAGAGATAAGAGAAATCTTTATTATTGCTGCTATTATTAATTTGAGTTCCTCTGTGACCACTTGGATTTACATGCACAGATTCTTATGTATTTCAAGAGAGAGAATATGGCATGTTTGTTAGGAATCTGAATTGCTCACAGAATAGATCTGCTTTTTGCTTGATAGAAATTAAGATGCAGACCCCCAAGTGATACAAAGACTTGTATTTGCGCTGAAATAGCCATTGTCAGAAGAAAGAACTGAAGCACTTTGGGAATCAAATATAATTAAATCTATGGCTATTAGAAAAATAATTCATGTGGCCACAAAAAATAGTGTTTATTATTACCCATTATGATATTGCTCTTCCATTGCTGCTTTATCTTCTCTTCGGTGTTCATTCTCTGTACATATGCCTCCATGCTTTTCTGTTTGGAATTGCACCTTGACATTTATTTTTATTCCGATTCTTTTTCTTTTTTTCAAATGTCTTATTTGCATTGCATTAGACCCATTGTCTTTCCTATTTTTGTTTGTTTTATTCCTTCATTGGGCAATCTGCCAACTTCAGGATCAATATTGTCTGCTATTTCAGCCCATGTGGCTCTTTTTCAGTTAGGTGGAGAAGTCTTTTAAAGGTGATGTTTGTCGATGCTGCTTTAGTTGGCGTTAGTGAAACATTACTTTGGTTTTCTCTAAGTTGCAGAGTATTTACTACTATTTTTCATCCTGCCTCAATTACTCTGTCCACAGTTTTGTGAAGGAAATGTCACAGGTGCCATGTTCTTTGTTCTCTGCTCCTGCTTTTCCAGTTATTTGTCTCCTTCATCTTTGAGAGCTTCTTAATGTTTCTTCCCTTGATCAGGATCAGCCTTGTTGAACTCCCATGAACTAGTATGCGAATTGTTGCCTTGTGAAATGAAGGGAAGGATATGGTAGTGCTTGACTTGCAAAACAGTCTTATGGGGTTTTTAAGAGCCACTTAAAGGAATGCTCCACAAGAGTGATTTACTGCAACAACAGCAAATATGATATTAAGTCCAGAAAGCAGCAAATAGCTTGAATGTGCTGCGGTAGCAATTCTAACATTGACCATGAAATCTGCTGGTAGAAGATCTGAACTTTCAGTTTTTAAGTGGCATTGTTTCACTTGTAACCTGAAATGTTTTAATTGACTATAAATGTATAGCTTAAATAGGCATTTGGTTTTTTTCAAAAACATCTGAAACTGTATCCTTAGAATGGTTGCATTAAAAAATCAGTAAAAATTCACTTCAGTGTTTTCCTGTAATGGTTTGACTGGAGGAAAAAGTTGATTGTGTGAAAATAACTCTGGATTAGGACATAAAAGATGCAGTTTCAGTTTTTGATTCAGGTAGCTTACTCGGTGACCTTGACACAACCAATTTTCTTTTTGTCACAATTTTAAACCTGTGCAAAGGAGAGGGTGTCTTGTTGCTGTCATTCATTACCAGTCTGATTTAGGATGTTATAATTTAAATTAATTTTTCTTAAAGTTGTTTGCTGATGTGATTTTCATTTTTATTCTCATGGAATGTCGTTGGAATTCACACAGTACTACACTACTCCCTGTTTGACAGCAGATTAATTTATAGTTATTCCTGCCTTAACTTTCACTGCAGAAAAATGTACTGTTATTCATTGTCCAGGTTTGTGTTGTACCTATACATTGTATTTGCAATACTTGTGTCTCTAGGGTAAAGATTCTATTTTAACTTCCACACAGACTGAATTCAGTCTTATTTTGAATCTGTTGAAGTGACCCAATATTGAGGGCAAGCTGGAAATGGTAAGAATATCCTAAGGAAGAAAGCTGATGACAGGCCTGGTTCATTTAAAAATTTTAATGGTCAAGAATTGATAGGAGTTGCAGAACTTTGAAAGGTTTAGTTTTCAGCACTGTGAAATTAATTGGTTAAAAAATGGAGCATGCTTTTGCAGTAATTGGTATGCTGCAGTGCTCCTAGCTCTGCTGTTAACCTTAGTCTGTTTTTATGTTATCAAATTGCAAATGGAGACCGGTTTGTCCAATTAGACTCGAATCATAATGTTTTGAGATGCAGCTAATCTAATTACATTTTCGTTGACATCTGTGTTCTTGCTTTTTGGTCGTTAAAATTGCAAGTTCAAAATAGAAATAGGCTTGGAATTAAGTTATATAATATGATCTATCAAGAATTTTTCCATAAAATTTTCCAAATATTCTGATATATTGGAACATGCTATAGCAGTTAAGTTTGCCAGGTGTTCATACTGTTTTAAGTTTTTGAGCTGATCACTAAGATCAGAGGTAAGCTGGCTTGTTCTTAGCCGTGACTTGCAGCATTTGGGCTCCTTGTTTGCAGCCCCTAAACCTGACTGCTTCAGCCTCTAAGGGCCTCTGCGCTGCGCGAGGGCTCCATTTGCAACACCCGTTAAGCGGCTCTGCTTGTTCCTGGCGTCTCTGCCTCTGTACTGTCAGCCGTCCAGCTGAGAAGCCAGAGCAGTTTGCCAGAGTGTTCATCTGGGGTAGCTCTTGAGTTTAAAAACTATCTTGTAGTTAAAGCTGAGCAAAACGTATTTATTCCTCCTGAAATCCACTGAAGAGGGTATTACGGAGGGAGTGCTGCTTGGCATGCCAGTGTTCTTGAAAGCAGATTGCTCAGCAGCACTGTAGATAAGAAAGGGATGGTCTTATGAAACTGATTTAATTGAAAACTAATTTCTTCCTCATATACAAGGAAAAAATATTGATTCTTTGTCTTCTCTACTTATTCTGCAAGTGCCATCTCATTTCTTCCTCTTCCAGAACGTGTTAATTGCAGCCTGTCTAGTGTGAAGAAAAGAGGTAAAATGAGGGTTTGTTCTGTGATTTAAAGGACCTACTTAATTCTGTTAAATACATTTTGAAGAGATAATGCTGTGTCTTTCTTTGTGGAGAGCAGAGCGGGTTGCCATAACTTATGCTTTAGTTTTCGATACAGGAAAACTCTTAATTAATAACACTTTTAATAACACAGTTAATAACACTTTTTTTTCCCACCCTGTCTTTAAACAGGGGCAGTGGCAGCATCTGCTTGCCTTGTCTGCCCAGGTGGGCTCATGGAGTTGCATTTTCATATAAGAAAGGTGATCAGTGGTAAGCTTGAGTGCAAATTATATTTTTCCTGACACTTCAATATGCTAATCATTTGAGCTTGAGTTTCTGCTATCATCAAAATAATCTTCACCTCTACTTACCCTGTAACTTTCTAGCATAAACTATTTTTTTTAGGTGATATTTTGACTTACTGAAGGAATAGTGATTTAATTGCACTCTTTAGTGGATGACTTTTGTATATAGCATGATTTCTGTTAGTCGCATCCAGTAAAATACTTCTGGATGAATTTGGTCTTCGGAATCTTGGTTAATTGCCTTGGATAAAATTATGTATGTGCAAATATTATTTTGCCTTTTTTGACAGAAAAATAGATGTCCAAGTATTTACCACAAAGATAAATTGCAGTATATATATAGTATGTGTTAGTGTATATATAGATACAGCATATCTGTATGTATTTTGATATAATGTAAGTAATATGTTAGCTGTTTCTCTGGCATCTTTAAAAGACTACTGTGCACCTAAGACTACTACCAACTGTGACAGTTTTGATTGCATGAAGGCAGAAGGATGTGACAGTCTGGTAGAGCCTTTTAGACCTTTTGTCTTAGTTTCCAACTATATTTTAAATTCTTCATGTGACTGCAGACTGTTACTCCTCTTCCCCAGAATATACCCTACCTGTGGGAAAATTGTTACCATATTAGGCTCTGCCCCTCCACTTGCCAAAAAGCTGGCAAGCGAGAATAGATGGAGAATGTGCAATAAAGGAAAAATTGAGATTATTGCGGTGATTTTGCAGGAACTTTGTTATCAGCTTCAGGCCATCCAAAAGTTACTTGTTCTCAGATACTGCATATAATGAGGATGAATATTGGATCATAACCATCTCTGAGAACTGTTTGCTTTTTCTCCTATTTATACTTGTATAATAATGGCAGAGGAGTGCAAAGCAGGGACAGCAAAATTAAGTGCTTGGGATTTTGGCTTGACTTAAGCAAAGGCATTGAGTAGAAAAATAACATTTTCCCTCTTGGAGATATCCTTCAGGTGTCAATTCTTCAGTATCCTGGTTTTATTACATCAATCACAAGCAGCTTAAGGCTTCCAAAAACATAGTCGCAGACAGATGTTGAGCCTGTCTAGGGATTAGAGATATCCTCTTCCATTAAGTATAAATTAACTTAATCACCAGGTATGAAAGATAAGCAGCATAAACATCATTCCCTGAAGCTTTCATTAAAATTAAAATTCTATTTAAAACTAGGCTCATATTTTCCATGACTTGATCCCCCTTCAAAGAGATTATATCTGCTATAAATTTTTACAGTGACAGAGTGACAGAAATTAATGTATTGGGGGCAGCGATGTTCTCTATAATTTAACTTCTGCTGCTAGTCGTCTTTTAGGAAGAGAGTTGATTGGCTTATTTTTTGAGTAATAATTGGTCTCTGGTCTCTGAAAAATTTGAAAGCAATAAAACTGCCTAGCACCCAGACACCACAATGAAATGGAAGCATCAAGCCCCGTGACTTGCAGCAGTGTAATCATCAACAGGGTTATTTTGTATATGTGGTGTTCAACTACTCTAGCAGGAGGATTAGCACTGATAAAATGCAATTGCAGGATAGCTCTTTACTCCACTGGATTTCAGGCTAAAGCTTCTTTTCTGCCCTAGCATTAGCATATGGCTGCTTTCTAAGAATAATTTTCATAGGAAGAGGTACCATGGGGTTTGTTTTTATGGTCCACTGTAAGACACTGGTGTCTAGTTTAATATTGGTTTAAATGTTGTATGAGGCCTCACAACTGTTCTGTGTTTGTGGTACCCGGTTCTGGTTGTGGTACTCTGGTTCCTGCCATGGCTGAAGGCAAGAGTTTGCCAAGCCAGGCTTGCTCACAGGGTCACTGGCGAGTGTTGGTATCTGCTTTGAACCTGCTTAACGGACTGAGCTTCAGCTTAAAATCCCAAGAGAATTACCTCTGCCTGAGGTTTCTGAGTTTTGATTTGCATAATGGATTTGCTAGAAATCTAACAATTTCTTTCCCTACATGTTTCTCTTTAAAACACCTGAAAAATACCCCGTCCAGTCCGGAAGACACTAAGATCACAAGCACCTAAACTGTCTAGGAAAGGTCTAGGAGAGTCAATTCCTCACTTACTGGTAGTCATTGGTATTATTCTCATCCTCCACCTTGTGTCCTTTGTGTGGAGCAAGACAGGTTTTTAGCTTTTGCCTCTTGGAAATACTCATTAACAATGTGTTAAGCAGGCAGAATTTCTCAGGCTTGTTTTCCTTCAAAAGCAATTTAATTTTTAATGAGAGGAATATTTACTTTTATAATAAATCCACCCTAAGTGAAGAGGCAGTGAAACATCCCTCTCACAAAGGGGGCTGAGTGTGGGTGGATCCTATGCAGTGTGATACATGGTAAACAAATAATACTCACGGGACAGCAAATGGAAAGCCTGGGAGGAGCAGATACTACACGAGAGCTGCTTTGAATGTTGATGATAGACTGCAGGGGTTTCGGTTCAACTTTTTAAATACTCTGATAAATTGCTTTGTTGTTATTAAGAAATTGGCAAGGCCATGGACTATGCTTTGAATTTATCCATGGGCTCATGTACAAGGTATTTGTTCACTGCTTCTGAGAAGCAAACTTAGCTGCTCTGTCTTCGACCCCACAAGTATAGATGACTTGTGTCGTTGGAGTGCCTTCCTGAAGGGGCCACAAAGGTAGACTTGGTCATGCTCACAATGCGGTTCCAATCTGAGTGATGTAATTCAATTGCTTCATTTCTCTAATCGAGATATGGATTCTTCTTTTTTGAACAGATGGCATTTCTAATTCCATTCAGTACTCCTCCTATCTCCAAGAGACAGGATATCTACTCCATTTTCCAAATGCATTTTGTGTCATTTGAAGTTAGTTGAGGGTCAGCCACGCTGCAGTTCTCAATCCTTATTTTTAACATGATTGATTCTCTTTTTGAAACATGGACTCTTTATCATGGTTGTATTTTGGCTGTCACAGGGTATTCTTGAAGTGTTGAATGAGCTATGTAATAGCACTAAAATTTCTGATATATCTGCAAATTTATTCTTCAGTGCTTAATATACTAGTATTTTTATCTCTAAGATATTTTTTAATTATTGTTTTGAAAGGTAGAAATGCTAGTGCTGTTTAAATTTGCTGTTTTGCCAGAGAGTAAATAAGGGATAAATATTCATTATCTCTTCAAATAAGACGAGCAAAGGGCTAGTTCAAAACAAAACATCACAAAATCTAGTCAAACTGCTTGCTATTAAGTCTTGCTATGGTGTACTGTGAATGCTCTAAGTGTCTGTATGTTAATAGAAGTAATTGGGTTAATTAATAAGAGATAATTCATGAATGACTGTTACAGCCCCAGCAGTGGGTTTATAAAGCTCTTTCCTAAACAATTTACTTCTGTGACTGCACACAAACACCATAATAACATACACTTACCCATTTTGGGGGGAGGTCCATATGCTCTCCTAGTGAATGGGAGAATAGACAGATTTGTCATGCAAAATCTTCTGTGTTTTTAACTGTGTTAACATACTCCTTGCTTTGAGAATAGAGGCTCAACTGAGGGAATAATTATAGCTTCAGTATCCAGAAGATAATATTTTCTTTTCTTAGGTAAGCAGCTGTCAGCTGATACAAAGACTGCTTCATATTACTTCTAGCAATGCCCTAAATGTTAAATATACCAAGCAAGCATTCATATATTAATATCGCAATTCTTACCTAGTTTTACTCCCAACTTGACAGCTAAATCTTATATACAATATACAAAATGTTGTGAATGTTGAGCCTTTAATAATGGCAAATCTATTTGTCCCTTAGAAGCTTGTATTTGCATAAAGATTAAAGTCAGTCTGAAGGAAGTGGATATAATGTAGATGGAAAAAAAATTAATAAATTAGTAATCATGAATAAAAGATGAGTAGTCTTAGATGTCATTTCCATAAGTTTTATTAAAATTGAGATTCTTTTTTTGAAGATGTAGTTAATATTTTCCCCACAGTTGATCATTTCTAAAGAGCAAGATGTCTTGAGTGGCCAAATTAGAGAAATTAACGTATTGAGGTCAGACATTAGTATGCAAATTAAACATTGCTTTTATTTTGTGTGGTACCAGAAGCATTACCTTATATTTAACCTTTCATTCAGTTAGGTTGACTCAGCTATGTCAGTCAAAACAATTAATTCTAAGTAGGAACTTTAAAGCATGGGGCTCAGCTTTCTTCTCCTCCCTTTGCCTGCTGAAAAGCCCATGAGAAAGGAGCTCCTGCAGAGAGGATCTTTGCAAGTTTTATTGCTGGAGATTGGTTTTGTCATCTTGCAGTTTCTTATTCCTCCACCGCGGTTCAGCAGCGGTGTTTGGCCACAAACCTGCTGCAAGGGTTCCAGGGAGGCTAGGACCAAACCCCGTGATTTGTGAGGGACAGCCAAGATGAAGCCCTGAGTGACACTATACGTAAAAGGTTGGTGGAGTAGGAAAAACTGGATATTGAATATTCCATAGGAGAGTTCTTTTTAATTCTTAAGTGTCTGAAAGGTAACACTGGGGAAACGTGTACTCCTGTATTTTCCAATTAACTGATGAATTAATGGTATAAAGAGAGGTGAAAATCCCCTGTAAATTTTCGCTGCTGCTGTTCTGCAAGTTATATTTCTGCTTTGCACTTTACTGACAAGGCTTGAACCAGCCTTTATATGATGACCCCTTGGGAGTTATGTCATCCAGTTACCCTTATGGTGTGTAGATGGCAGATGGCAGCTGAAATATAGAAAAAAATGTAATGGTGCATTGCAAGTGAGTGTAATTTATCTAGCAGTGGGGGGGGAGGGAATATGTTGCACACTGTTTCCTTGCAAAAATGTGCAGATCACAGTAAAATTCTGTTTTTATAGATACTGAGTCTGGTGGTTATATTCCTAGCTTGGCAATTTTTCTTAATTGGTTGTGCTGAGACCACATTTGGGTACATACAAGTGAGTTGAATAGAGCTACAGAAAATAAACTTTTATTGAAACTTTTATTACTGTCTGTGGTAGCAGTGGAAACAGACTCTGAATATTATCCTCAGTGTAAGTGCTTCCAGTTAAGGTAAGCATGTGGAATAAAGTCTTTGTGTCCATTCAGTTCCACATATACGGGCATGGTCTTGTGCAGGTTTGTGTTTGAAAGGCTTGCTCTCATTAAAAGTGGAGTATATAATTTTAATTGAAACTATGTGGTCAAATTAATTAAGCTCTGTAGCATGTTAGAAAATCTTGATGGAGGGGGGAAAAAAGCTAAAGAATGAAAGCAAAATATTAAACTTTGTAAAAGCAGTAACCAGTAAAAGCGATTTAAGAACTATATGCTCTTTTTCATTTAATGGAAGATTTGACAATAAAGATTAGGATTAAGTTTTCTTGTTGTAATGTATACATTCTGAAAGCCTATAAAACATTCAAGTGGAAAGGAAAAGACATTGAATTAACATTTCAAAAAGCTGCTTTTGTTTAAAAAATACTTCTGAAGTAAGTCATAGTTTTAAGAGCTATTCCAATAGAGATTTGAAGGGGGATACTGGTTTTGTGTTTTAACTATGATCTCAAGGAAGCTTCAGTTTTTCTCCATAGAACAGGGGGAAAAAAAAAAAAAAAAAAAAAAAAAACTAGGTGAGGGCACAGAGCCTCTGCTTCTTATATTCAGTAACATTTTTTTCTTTGACCATAAAATCACTTTTTCTATGATCATAAACAATTTTCTATAACTATAGTGCATATCAAACATAGTCCTGTTTAATAATTTGCATGCACCTTCTGGGTAAATTTATATTTCTCTTGCAGGCACATGGAATCTACTGTGTGTTTTGCACCACTTAATGGTTGTCCCTATATGTAATAACAGCCAAACCAAGCTTTATTTAGGCATTTGTTTAGAAAGTTCTTAGAGTTAATGGACTAATTATATTTCTGCAGTGAAAAATCTCTGCCCTAAATGTCCAGGGGGTCGATGTACACAGTGGGTGTTTTCAGCCAACACAAGGCAGAAGATAACTCTGCCAATTCAAACTTTCCAGCCAACAACTGCTGCCCTATCTCTGTTCTAGGGGGAAACGTCTCACTACAGGTTTCACGAGCAGCGGAGTTAATGGATGAGCAGATTTTAATCACTCCGTTAGGTGTCTCACCTCTTTCCAAATAAATAAACTTGTCTTAATAACTGTTTGGGGAACATGAAAGAAGGAAAAAAAACCCAAAAAAACATACAGGTAATTGATGAAGTTACACAATTATTCTTTCTGAAAATAGATTTTTTTTTTTGGCGAAGCTGTATGCATACATAATTTCCCAGCAGTAATATTAGAGTAATCATTTGCCACTGCATTTTGGGAGTTCTCTTCATTACCATTTATGTTTCTTTGAAGATGAGGGCTGACAAATGAAAGGCTGAAAAGTCTCCTTTAAACCAATTTGCTTCTTCAGAAGTTCCTGGGCCTGTTAGGTCAGCAGCAATTTGCGGCAATTTTGGTTACTTTTAGTGGGCTTTCTTTACGTGTGTAGTCATTCAGTACTATAGTTTATGTGGAAAAAGTCAACTGAAATTAGCTCCTGAACTATGCCTTGTCAATGAGTTTACAGGTGTGTACTCTACCTCACAGGATCAGGTCTTCAGATAATCAAATTGAGGAACAAAATTCAGGTGCATGAGGAAAGAATCTTACAGTTGCCATACATTTATTTTCGACATACTCATTGCAAGAGTATTACTTTGAAGTAGTGTGCACTGAAAAGAGACATCAGATGTCAATGGAGTAAATCTCAGGGATATTTAGCAAAAAAGCAAAGCTGAAAAAAAGCATAGGATATTTGTACTGGATGACTGACTGCAGAATAGTTATTGGAAGGCTAAGGAAATCTGCTCTTTGAGAAAAGGAGTTGGAAGGTGCAGATTTACTGTATATTTGACATGATAATTTTTACAGTACTGTGGGTGGATAATAATTATGTTGATTGTTATTCTCTGCTGGAACAGAACTTTATAAAGTACACTAAATCTGTTCAGGAACACAAAAGAGCAATGTAGTAAAAGCATTAACTTCTTTAGTACCTAGTGTGAATTACACTTATTCTACATGGTGGGTACTTACAAAAATGACTGGGAAAAAAAAGGCAACCTGCATGTTTAGTGGGTGCCCAGTAATTACCATCAGCTCTCAGACTTTCTGAACTTAGAGTAGCATTCTTTAATTTTATCTAGATTATGTCCAAAGTAAGGAGAAAGTATCATGGTAAATAAATGTCTAACATTTAGTTCAGAGCATCATTGTCAACTTTTATTTAGGGAATTCAGCAATGATAAAAAAAAAAAAATCTATTTTGACAGTATGCACAGAAAATGAAAAGCAAAAAATAATGGGACTGTGCAGAAATTGTCTTCTCAATACTGCCAGTATACATTTGTGTATACAGTAATGCTTGCGAACGTTGCTGAAATTTGTTTTTCGTCATGTTTTGTAATATAGGTTGGAGATGTAGAAAGTGCCTGTCATGATCTTAAGTGTGGTGTTTTTTTTTTTTTTTTTTTTTTTTTTTTTAGTGAAATTAGTATGGAGCAGCTATGGAGCTACCTAGGAATCATGACTTTATTATTTTCTTTTTAAAGAAACAGATTATTTACATTTGTTTAATTTCTAAGATTCAGTGACCTCTGCAAAATTACTATTTTCTACTACCGAAAAAAATCCAACAATCCAGAGAATTTATTATTCTTAAACATTTCACCTACTTCAAAAGCATTTGGATAGGTGCTCCTTTTATCCACAGCAAACTTTTTAAGCATTTAAACTTTTTATTTTTTACTTGCTTGAGGGATTCTGAGCTTCACTTTAGAAGGCTGCTGTAGTTTAGGTCTCTGCTCTTCAGATTTGTAATTACACTGCATGTTAAAGGTGCCAAGAATTCAGATTAACTGGCTTCTAAGGTTGATTTCAAGTAATATTTTTTTCAGTGCTACTTTAAAAACCCTCATTGAGGAGATTCTTCTAATCCCATTTACAAAAATGTTTGGGTTTTAATTTTTTACTATGTGGATTTAAGCAAAAAATAAATAAAAAGAGTGCCAGTAATTGTTGGCCTCTCTCTAGCACCCGGTAACCAGAGGACTGTATAAAAACAAACGTGGGGTCAGTGTGACCATGGGGGTGTCGGTTCACACCCATTCTTCTGGGGGGCAGTGTGGTATTATATATTTTACAATTAAACAAAAATAAGTTTACAAATGACAGTATTGAATCTTACAAGAGCAAAGTTTTTATAAGATACAATCTCTTTTTGTGCTGCAGTTCTCGGACTTTGGAGCGTGTGTCCGATGCAAAGGAAGAGCTGTTGGATGCAGGCCCACCAGCCAGGCTGGAACGTGATGTCAACCAAACCGCGGAGGCTGCCCTGCCCTCCCTGTGTCTCAAGCAAGTGTTTCCCAAGTATGCCAAGCAGTTCAATTATCTGCGACTTGTGGAGAGAGTGGCTGCCTTGTTCATCCGCTTTCTGGGCGTTAAAGGGACAACAAAGCTGGGCCCAACAGGTTTCCGAACATTTATAAGGTTAGTGACATGAAGGGCTTTTTTAAGAGTTGCATAAAGAAGGATAGAGTGGAGAAACTAAAAGGCGTTATATAGTGCTACTGTCGCCGTACTTACCTTTTTGTTGAATAGAAACAGACCCTGATAGTGATATATTTTTAGCTGATAGGTTTAGTAGTCCCTGATAAAGGAACTCTTCCCCGTAAGATCATTACAAGAACTGTTGCAGGATCTTTTGTAAAATTGATATATTTTTATCATAGCAAGTTCCCAAGGTAAATGCTTAAGGGCATAACACAGGCATTCTGTTTTATAATTATGCTTTTGCCCTGCCGTTCCTCCAAGCCTGACATTTGGTGTTAGAATGATGGAAGCTCCTGGCACGATGGTGGCTCGTGGTGTCACCAGTGCACCACTGTGTGACAGCCCAGAGCTGGTTCTTGAGACTGAGCGTTCCTGTTTGCACCCTGGGGGAGCATCCAGACTGACAGATGTGTAGGCAGACAATGTTGCTGGTGACACTGCTGAGATTGTCAAGGTTTCCCAAACTAAGAATTGTCGCAGGGATCCTGCTGGGGGGTTGTGCAAGCAAATGTTCTTCGAGATAAAAGAGTAAAGAGGATCTAAGAATCTGAGATAACAGAATTGATAATAGTGAGACATAATTGTACAGAATTTTGTTTAAAAACATAATTCTGTATTGACCATTCTACCAAGTGAAAGGACTTGATGGTTCATTTACTTATAGCAGCTGATTCACTGGAATTCCCAAAGCTATTTTTTGGACAGTTTCATGTTTTGTAGTTGGAATTTGCTAACAGGTCTCTCCCAATAGGCAGATAATTAAGCCAAATTAAAGCAAAAGTCACTATCCTCTGAAAACCATATACAAAGCTGGCACTTGAGAAACAAAATCAGAGGTACTCTAGCACCACTGTAGTAAAAATAGACCTTTTCTTTAACTTACGCTTCCCAAGAAGGGACAGAGCAAGTAAACTGTGTGCCTGTTGTCTTCATTTATAGTATCCACCTTGTGAAATACACTATGCCTGTGAGGAGTTGGAAGAAAGTCCACTGCTATCTGTCTTATTGTGTTTATTTTTTTCTGCCCATAAAATAAAGGCTAAGTACCTGTGTTTCTCTCTCCCTAAATACATTAGCTCCTTGTAAAACATATTTTCAAAAAATGCACAAGAAATAGCACATATCTAAGTTGCTAAATACATTTTTAATTGCCATTAGCTAATGTGGCAATTGCTGTGGTTTCATAAACTCAGATTTATTCATTAATTTGCAAATAAGCTGGTATCAGCAGGTGCTGATAGAGGATTATGGAGTGGATAGGAATGTCTGCTTCAGCTGAGGTATATATTCTAATCTCCAGCTCCTGATGCTAGCATTGAATGTCCTGACAAAGCTCTGTGGTAGATATTTGTATGAAGTTCCTGTCTCTTGCTGGGAAGAGATATACCCTGTGTTCAGAGGATTTGTGCTTCAGCTTAGAAAATAGCCTGGTGGTTTGTAAATGTACGTATGCTCCGGAACTCTTTACAATGTCAGTCTAAATATCCTTGTGGCCAGAATCGAGTGGGAATAGGCAAAATGAAGAGTTTTCATCACCCTCCTACTTGTGTGTAGGAGAGGCAATTTGTGGAGACACATGTGATTTCGATATCATAAATGAGTTAGTAGCACAATGATAGAGAGAATATCCTTCTATGTTCTTGATATTTGGTGATCACTCTAAACTTACAGATGCTGTATGATACTTAGAATAGGTGAATAAACTGAACTGAGGAGCTAGGAGGTAGCCTTAGGTCTTCATTTTACAGCAGGTTGGTAATGACTGGAAGATACTACTTGCAATCCTCATCAATATGTCACCTTTCTGGTGAGCCTTAGCAGTACAACCAGATCAATATTTAAAAATTAAGAAAAATGACAACAGAGATTGGCTGGTTTGAGATTTGTTTTTTCCAGCTGTGGGGCACAGGCTTCTGCCCTAAGCCAGAAGAGAGCATTTCCTAAAGCCAGTTACTGATGCATTGTGCACTAAGGATTTGCATCATGATATTACAACTTGCAATAGCAAGAAATTCAATTTATTTTTCATATACTTTTTATTTGTTTTTTTTATGGGTATATCTGTTATTGTCATGGTACAAATACCTCATTTTCTTTCACTGACTATTGCAAAAGAAATAAGCAGGAGCAGATGTACTCTTAAAATACAGAGATCTGTTTTTTTATGCAGAAGCCTTTACCATTCAAGAATGAATATAAACTATTATAGAAATTATAAATATGTCTGCTGTTCCCACAGATCAGAGCAAGACTGTTTCTGGTTCTGAATTTATTGTTTAGTTCACTATTAACTTGGTGTTTTTTAGATGAGCAAAATATAAATGCCAACATTTTCTTTTAATGTCATTAAAATAACATACATCAATGAAATGGTGTTTACAGCTTCCTGATGCCTTGTAAATTTTTTTTTTATATTGACAAATTGTATATATATTTTTTCCCAAAGCGGATTTTTACCATCTGCATGACCCTCTTCTGAAGTGCTGTCCTTAATTACTCATTGCAGAAATAAAGTCATCCTTCTAAACTGTGTGCTGCCTCTTTTTCAAGAATGAGCTGGTGGTAGGATGGGAATGGTTGCACAATGTGGCCCCATGTTCTTGCTTGGCTGCTAAGGTTTTAAGGACTATCTAGGTCATACCTTGACTCTGCTGTAAGGCAATCTGCTTAGGCTCCTGAAGGCCTTCTTCTGAATTACCTTTTTTTTTTCTGGCTAGAAATTTTGGCCAACTCTTCAGCATATGCATTAGTTCTAGTTAGGCTGCCAGACATCTGGAAATCCTGGATAGATGGATAATTCTTATATCCTGATCAATGCTGTACTGCAGGCTCAGCCCACGCAAGTGTCAGATCTCCTAGGCATGTGCTTATCACCCACTGCCTTAGATGCATCTGGAAGAGAAAGCTGTTTTTCATGCAGTGTTCAGTAACACATAGGATAAACGTGTTCAGGATTCAAACATACAGAAGTGATTTTGTGCCAGAAAGCTTTCCTCCAACACTTTTCAGACCAACTGTATCGGTCAAATTACTATAATATAATTTTGCCTCATGATTTGCCTTTTGCAAATCTCTGTGCAGATTTGTATTGGCTTTTGCAATGTATCAATTCATTCCCTTCTGTTATGGCCTCCAAAAGAATAGTAGCAATAGTCTAGGAGAAAGCTGTAACAGTCAATCAAGTCATATTTTTAATAGAAATATTCACAATTCTATTTTTTCTTGCTTGTTTATTGCCCAACGAAGATAAACTAGTTAATCCATACTATGATATACTTCCTTTTTGTTGCTAGATATTGATCTGAGATTGAATGTACAAATCTGATTGAATACTCAGATTTTTTTGCAGTGATGGTTTTGGTGTGATCTGAACTGGTAGCCAGACTAGTTACCTATATGGAATGACTTGCAAGGAAAACGTGCAGGACTTTTTACCATTTTGAACACATATGTTTAATAAATGCTGGTTTGTTTGGCATCTGTTCTACACTTTTTTTGGGCTCGGCATGTTCCTGTTGGTGAGTACATGACACGGGTAAATGTTTTTCGTTGTTCTCTCCATTAACCTCACAGAAGTTTTCCTAACTTTCAAGTTCTGAAGTAATTGGGCTCTATTTTTCTTTATTTTGTCTATATTTAACAGAAACTGCAAGCTGAGTAACAGCAATTTTTCCATGGCTTCTGTAGATATCCTATACATTGATATCACAAGAAGGTGGAATAGTATGGGAATTGATCACAAAGAATCAGGTAAATGCTTCACATGAGTGCCTTTTTTGCTATGAACGGTGCTTTCTCTGCCTGCAGCTCACCATGACTGATAAAGTATTTATTGAGCTGGCAGCTGCTGTTTTCAGATAAACCAACATTTTTTTTTGCAAGCTGTTTTATAGCCAAAATCACAAAGTGACCCCAACTGCACTTTTAGTTTACAGCAATTATACTTCAGAATGTAATTGTAATATTACTAAGAGATGTCTTTCCAGCAGGATCAATACACTAATGTTAAGTTAAAAGATCCAAATATTTCAATATCTCATCTTGAGATCATCTTCTAAGGTGGATGTTCAAACTGGATAAATGAGGATAAGGATAAATGAGTTAAACACAAAGTTGCTATGACTGTTCCATGTTGCTGGCATTCTAAAAAGCTGCCTTGTGGTCTGGCTTCTTGATTAGGAATTAAACAGTATTACTTCAAGGTTGAAAATACAATAATTAGCATTAAAATGTAGCCACACTTTCCACTACCTGTGTTAATATATTATTAGTATGATATGATCAAGCAACATCTGGAGAATTCTATCCTGCAACATTTGGTTTCTGCAGGGTGCTCTTGTTCATGAAGGGGCAGAAAAGAGGGGTTTTTTTAAGAGCAGAATTTGGGGACAATGCTCTGTTTCCCTTCTAACATGCCTCATTGTTTGTTTACCATGTCCTCATCCGAGAAGTTTGATACTGCAAGATTGATACTTTTATTTCCAATTAATTTCCATAAATCTATGAGTGATTATGTTGGTGGAATTTTGAATAAGGAAGTAAGAAAGAGGATGTGCAGGAAACCTCTGTGAGACAGCTGCTGCTAAGCAAACCCCACTCCAGTATTTGACGACTCCCTCCGTTACATGTCCTGAGCCAAATAAGCCTTCTGTGCATTCCTTTCAGGTTCCAATTGCATTGGCCTGTGAAGAAGGCCAGTGTGCCCAATTTCCTATTTGTAGCATTCTTTCATTAGCATTGATTGGATCAGCAAAGGGCACTTTGCATATACAAAGATTGAATATATTTACAAAACGTGTAGGGATTGGATTTCTGAATGGGGTGTAATGATGGAATAGAACGTGTAGTTGGATGCTATTTTAAATGCAGGTCCTTTGTGCAAGAAGGTAGAGAAAGGCCCAGTCCAGCTTTCACCACCGACTGCCTTCCTTGCTGAAGTCTCCAAGGTGACTGACAAAAGAAATGCCTCTTTGGCCTCCAAAAGGAAGGCTAAAGATTCATACACTGTCTTAGCGGAAGGAAAACTACACTGAACATAGCCCATTTTTTGATAATGTGATACCCAGTAATGGTGTTATCTTTGTAGTGCCACAGCCTAAATGCCATACTGTTTAAGTAGTTCTACGTTTGAATACTTGTTTTGGGTCCATCCCTAATAAGACATGGTTTAAATGACCCTCTGCATTTGCAAATGTAACTTGTTTTTCTACACAGATGAATTTTATTCCCTGAAGCTCTATATGCTGGTATGTATTTGATCTGGTCTCAGCTTACTACTTGAGGCAACAGAAATCCTATCTGATCTTATATCAGTTTAATTGTACAATATTGTAACATCAGTTGCCGCTGTAGCAGTTTCCTTCTGGATGTCTGGCTGCAGTTTGCAGAAATCCATCTCTATTTCTGAATAGCCTCATTGATCGAGAATAGGACCCACATATAAGACAGCCTGGGCTTACCTGCGGTATTGAAACGCCACATGATCTGACCTGTGTGTCATGTGCAAAGAAAATGTTGTCTGTTGGTCTTTGAAGGACAGATTAGTTCCCCTTCTTAATGAGCATTCTAGGTGACTACTGTTTAAATCAAAAGATGTAAACTAACATGACCGCATGAGTACACACCCTGTCACATAGACGTTTGGTCCTGGTTCTAAAGAAACAAGAATATTTTGTTAAAAGAGCGTAGTATGCTGCAGAATTGTCTTACGGATCTCCTGTGACCTCTCTTTCCTTGCAGGGATGTGTTGGCAAGCATTTGTGGAAGCGTTCTTCTTCCTGGCTCAGAAAAAGTACAAATCACTCCCACTTCCTGAGCAAGTGGCATCACTGATTGATTTTTGTGAATATCATCTAGCTGTTCTGGATGAGAAGCGTCTGGTTTGCGGCCGAGGGATTGTGGAGCGCCGAAATGCACTAGTTACTTGCCAGACAGATGGACTTCAACTTACACCAGCTGCTCACACACCCCTCCTGAATCGCATGGCTACAGCTAGTAAGCTTGCAGATCATAGAAACCATCAATACTAATGGTGCTATTTTATCAGGGCAGAGCAGGGGGAGATTGATGGAACTGAGAAATGATTTACAAGTATGTATGATAGGAGGTGAAACATACTTGAGAGTTCCTCCGTCTGATAGTATGTGATAAAATTATTTTATGCTTTTTTTACACTATTCAAAAAGTCTGTTGCTAGCTCCCATTTAAAAATAATGACTTTTCCTGGGTACACTTCGAGTGACAAACTCTGTCTTTATTCTGCTTGTATAGAAAACCAGGCATGAAGACAAACAACAGAAAAAACAAGGGGTTGATAACCAGCATCATGGGATTGGTTGCATGTTACATGAAGGAATTATGTTGCTTTATATGCACTGGATGTATCGTGGAAACGAAGAAACGATCTGCAGTCTAAATGCCAGCTGTGTGCTTTGGCAAGCTAACGCCTGGAATTACGTATGTGGTCAAAATTTATGCCTAGACCATCTTTTTTAGTAGACTGTATTGGATTTGTTGGTATCAGTACAGATTTTATTTATTTATACTATAGATATGTATTTTGTTCATATTTTAAGTTAATCTTAAAACATTAAAATCATAATATTTTGCTTCTAGTTCTTCATACATGACTTTGCCATGACAGCTACCGTTAATTTTTTAAAGAAACACTAGAGCTGTTTACCCATTTTGCTTTCAGAGAGCCAATAACCTCACACTTACTCACAGAAAAATTAACTACATTTGGTAAGTCAAGTGCTGCGCTCTGTTTCTGCAAAGAGCTCTATAAGAGCCTCTTTGCAATATAAAGGCCTAAGAGTTCACATAGTGTCCAGTGATTTCAGACTTCAGTATTCTAGGATTGAGCTTTGGTTTGGTTTGGTTTTGGCTGTTTGCTGTCCTATTTAAAATGCTACTGCAGGTCCAAGTAGATTTGTGTATGCTCTTTCTTTTTTTCCCCTTAGGTAATAGTATAATTCTCTAGAAATTAGAACTGTATTATACAACAGGATATTTTGTCAAGAATGTGAGACTATACCATTATAGCTTTTTTGAAGGAGTTTATATAGAGTATTTTCTTAAAAAAAAAAAAAAAAAAAAAAAAAAAAAAAAAAAAGTAAAGTCCATAATCCCATTTAGAGGGCCCCTAACTAGAAAGGACCTGAATATGCTGGCACTTAGTGCTATTTAGTCAAGGTTTTAAAAATTATCTTCCAGGAAGTGCATTTTCAGTGCAGAGGATTTAGGATCTTTACACCCATTTTATGCTGTGGACTAAATGTATACACAGTATTGAGTGAATTCAGGAAAGGTCCGGAGTTTACATTCTTGGTTTTGGTTTTAAGTAGCATGCTTTTTTTTCTTGTGGTGGCAATCAATAGCGAGGCTGCACGCCACAAGAAATGGTAAGACCCAAAATATATTAATATCAGATGCAGAAGTACCACCTTTATCCTCGTCTTTTCCTTAACACAGATAGAAATAACAGTAGATAATCTATTTTCTGTTAGTGCTAGACTGTTGGAAATTTTATGTATTACACAGTAAAGAGGTTGATTATAGACTAATGCCAATGCCCTCGGCTTTGGTTAAGTTTCGTAAAGATTATTGCAGTATGAAGATAAAATGCCAAATTCCAATGCTTGGCATCTGTCAGAACAAATGAAGCTGAAAGGGTCATTTTTTGTTTTGCAGTTTAATTGTAATATATCTGAAGACATTCAGAAGTTGAAAAATGGTTATTTCTCATTTTGTGACATCTGACATTTGTCTTGCGATCAGCAGTGTGTTACTAGAAAATAGCTTACAGTTCCTCTCATTTTGTGATTGATGTTCTGTAGAGATAGACTTATAGCAGAGTAGGATTTGAGATGTTACAAATGTGAATGCCTTTCCTTAGAGCTTTCAAGCAGTACAACCCATGCCCTAAAATACTAATTTTTTGCTACTGTACAGCAGTTATCCTGATACCTAGGTAAAATAAATTAACTGTTGTATATAATGAACATCGATAAGATCTCTCTCCATTTTGATGATCTTTTGATGATGCAGATTTTTTAGCCTGTTCATTCAAAGGCTATAAATTGAGCATCATACCAAATTTATCTCCTAACATGGAGGTCCCTTGTAAAATAGTCAAACTACTCAGTTTTCTTTCTCTAGTAATCCAGTGTTTGTATATTGTTATAATTGGAAGTTGTTGGAAGTTGGAACGCTGTATTATTCTCTGTGGAGAAAAAAAATAGGAGTGTATTCCAGAGATTTAATGGCAAATAGCATTTCTTCCCTTCCATCTAACAGAATTTCCTCCCAATGTCATAGCCTCTCAGTTAGTTGTATGTGCACACCCCAAAATGACCAGATATGCTTAATTCAGAATATGAATGTTAATCACTAATGATGATCTGTTAATCACTAATGATGATCTGTTAATCTTGAGGTACATTACCAGCAGGAGAAACAACAAATGAATGATACGTTTCATTTATAAAAGAAAAAAAAAAGTACTTTTCTATATCATCTTTTTAGAAAACAAGGCATATTCAGAATGCCATTTAGAAGTGTACATGATCACTGCAAACTAGTGAATCTTTTTGCCATCAGACACAATGTGGCTGGTCTTTCCCAGTGGGTTTATATAAAAAAAAATCACTTAAAAATGTAAAACACATCTGAGGCACCTAAGTTTAGAATTTGAATCCAGACAGATCCCCTCCCTCTAGATTTGTATCTAACCTGCATGTGCCTAAAGCCAGTAGGTGACTCTCTGTTATATTTTCAGCTGAATTCTGTCTCTGCATTTAGCCAGAGCTGTTTTAGTCTGAATTACTTGAAATTTATCTTCTGCCTGAATTTGCCCAAACTCCCTGCCAGTGCACCACAGCTGCTCTGAGGTCACTGAGCACCCCTACGCGGAGCACGTCACTTGCCCTGCAGTTGTGGCTGCTTTCATTAAAACCCAGCTGCAGAGGGAGGTACCCTTAATCAAATGAACCTGTGTTCAGCTGGGAGCCCCATTTCACCTGCTTCCCAGGTCCAGGCCTCTCCACGTGCTGCCCCAGGGATGACTCCTGCTACCTCCTCTACCCCGTGGTTGCACCAATCTTGGCTTCAGCCCGTGGGCTTGGAAATACTTGTCCTTGAGGAGGCTTCCTCTCTGTGTTTTAAAAGAAATAGGACTTGTATAGTCCTTTGAAAACAGGGCAGGTGAATATGCTTGTGCTGAAGTGCTAATAGCTTGAGGGACAGGAGGTCTGTGGTGGTTTGGCAAGTGTGCCGGGGCATCGCTGCGATGTTGTTGATTATGGAAGCCCTCTGAGCACCATCGCAATCGTGACCTACGTACTACTGGGATCCTGAAACGTTCTTTTCCATCATGCTTTGTTGTTTTGCCTCTTAATCTCCTGGCTCTGCCTAATAAACTGCCGCTTGCCTAATAAACTGCCGCAGTCGGTTTGGCTGGATCACATAGCTGAACACCCTGCCTTGCTCGACGACCTTTGCCGTGAGCCGAGCCGCTCGGTTTGGAAGGGGGACCTCTCCTGCGCTGTGTTCCTGCCGTGGCATCAGGCCTTCGGGACACGTCGGTTTCAGACTCTCTGAGCTCCATGGGGAAGACGGCTCGAGGGGAGCGCTGGCCCGCTGCGCTGCTACCGGCCGCTTCGGCCTCTTGGACACAGGGGTTTCCTTTGGGATTCCTCCGAGTTTCACAGAGACATGGAGATTTTTTTCTTCTTTTTTTTTAAGTCTACTCAGGCTCATGAGGCTCAGTGATCAGGACCTTGCAGCTCGCGGTGATCCTGGTTTGCAGTTATAACTGAGCCATGGGCTCCTGTGCGTGCAACTGCCTGTGCCGCAGACCATGGGCCCGGCTCAAGGTGGCTGCCCTCTGCCTCGGCTTGCATGTAGGTGCCCCAGGGTGGGTGTATTTCTAGGGCAGACGGTAGCATGCCCCCCTCCATGCCCGTGTGCTTCCGTGGCGGCGTGGTGGGGGGATGCGGGCGGCGTGGCTGCCACTGCAGCACCAACACCCGCCGAGCCACAGAACCGCCACTTTGCACTGCTCCTGCACTGCTGTTATTCCATCTTCCTCCCCACTCTGCTTCCAAAGCTTTGCACTTTAATTCTGTGGAAGTTTTGCCCCCCTTCCCATGCCCACCTGCCTGTGCCGCCAGCCACGCGTGGTTTCTCCCTGAGGTGAGCGCCGGCGCTGGTTGCTGTCGAACATTGCTGGTGTGGAAAACCCTGCGGTGTAAAATAAAATCTGCAAGTGGCTGGCGAAATGTCTGTGTGTGACATTTTTATTTATTAATTTTTAATTGTTGTAAAGAAGTGCGTTGAGGTATTTAAATAAAGGCGCCGTCTCAGCGCGGGAGTGGGGCGGGGGGGAGGGGGAGGGAGAGGGAGAGGGGGGCGGGGCAGGTTCTGGAACCTTCCGCGGCGGCCGTTACCCGGCGCCCAACGGCCGCTAACGGGCGCTGTGTGGGCGGGGCGGCGGCCGCGGCGCTCCGGTGAGTGTCCCTCAGAGGGCGGTTTTCCCTTTGTGTTAGCAAACGTGCCTGTGTTTCTAAACCGTTGGGGGAATTTTAGTGCTCAACGCCCATGGAAACTAACCCCAAGGGAGACTGAGAGGGGCTGGGGATAGCTAGAAACGGTGTCACAGAGGAAGGGGCGTTGCGGGGTGGGGGGCTGTGACATGGCCCCCGCGCCGAGGAGGGGGCCTGGGTGGCGCTGGGTCGGATTATTTTTTGTTATTAATTGCTTAAATGTTAACAAATTAAGTCATGGAAGAAGACTCCTATAGATTTGAAGTGTATTTGATTAAGCGGTGCTATGAAATGTAAAACAGTGATCTTATAATCACTGATCTGAAGAGCAGTTCCTGCGCAGTGTTCTTACTTAAAACAAAGACGAGGCTTTCGGGTGGCTTTTCGGTACGGTTCACTGAGTTACGCCTGGCCGTTGCCTATCTGCTGCAGGGGCGCGTTAGAGGACCCTGTGCGGAATACCTTCCACGTGGGCTCGAATGAGTGCTTGGGATCCACTGAAAGATTCTCTGTCTGTACCTTTTAAGGCTGTTTGAAAACATGTTGGTAAACTAACTTTGGAACTGGAACGTTGAACTGGCGCCTTTGATGTTCTTGTCATTAAGTTAGCTGAGTGTTTGAAACATGGAAGCTGGAATTGCTTCTGGTCTGACCTGCACGTACCAGGGCCATGGCTTTTAATGCATCTGCAGCTGCCTAAAGCCCGTATCACTGGGGGAACCCAGGGAGATGGATTTTCTGTGGCATGCATGCAATTTCCAAGAAGCCTGCAGTGAAAGTGGTGGGAAAATGTGAGGAAATACAGGGTAGATGTGTATTTCTCTGCATATGGCATCAGAGCCGTGCATGGCTTCCGCTCTGCCAAAGGCCTTTACCCAGGTGGAGGAAAGAGGTTAAGACGCAATAATCACTTTGCATCTCTTGTTCTTCAGAGATACTGGTTTTGAGCATATGCCTCAGATGCTGAGTAATTTAGGATCATGACTATTATATAGATTATATAGGTTAACACTATTTAGATATATCTACTTAATATGTCACACAGCTCTCAGAATAATATTTATCAGCCACTAGGTTTGTCATTTTATAGCCCTGAATGAAATAAGTAACTTCCATGGAATTATTACTGTCCTCCCATCAGCGAGGACACACACTGTAGGAGCCCTGCTTGGCTTGTGGGGCAGCTCGCAGCAGTTTGACAGCTCCGTGAGCTTGCAGATATGCTCTTGTGCTATTGATACCTCTGTCTCCTGCTTTCTTCCCATTGTCGTTAGGAAGAGGAGAGTTGGACTTACATGCCCATGGAATCATTTTGGAAAGAATTGCTTGATGAAGAAGTTTTATTTGAAGAATTTCCGCTCTTCCCAGCAGCTGAGCTCCCCTGCAGACCCCGGCAGCTGGAAGTGAATGTGAGGCTTTAGAAAAATCAACTGTCTCTGCCTCTCTGCTTCTTTTTTCTCTAGCAATGCCTTGGCCTAACTTTCCTTTGTGTCAAACTGGATACCCAGGTGTGTGCTGTATCTACCTGGAAGGCAGTTGTGGGAGTCAGCACAGACTTGCTAACTACTGGATGCATGTATCTGCAACATCTCAGCTATGTGAGTGGGTCTGCCAGGCACCTGCTGCAGTCCAAATGGTTTTTGTAGCTGTTCAAATGTGTGACAAACAAGCCAATCTGTCATTCATGTGCGTGGTTGCCTTATTCTCTGTTTCATGTGTTTACAAAACAACTGTAAAAATCTCCCAATAGTGAACTCAGTAATTAAAGCTATGGTTATTGAGTGCAGTCTTTTAACAAAGGCTTAGGAATAGCTGCTTTCTCTGCTTGTGTCCGTGCATATTTTCAGTGCCACGCTGCAGCAAGCTACTTGTAGCCTTTTTTGCCGGCTCGCTGTCAGAAACAAGCCCTATGCCCATCCCTCTTACTTGCTAACCTTGCTAAGCTTATGCCAGTCCGATGTCCCAAGTTCCTCAGCAGCTGCTTTCTTTAAAGATGTCTAGTGGCGGTTTGTTCTCAAGAGCAAACTGCAGGCAATCTGGCCCCTCCTGGAAGCTCCAGAGACGCTCTGTCCTGTGCAGCTCTGCTGGTGAGGATCTGCTTTATTCTCTCCGTGTTTTGGTGCTTTTGTCTGGCTTTTGTTCAGACTGCAACATCGTTTTATATAGATGGGCTTCTGGACGATGAAGTGCTGCAGGTGATGTCTCCTAACTGTTACAGGGTGAGGACTCGTCTCCTCCCTGCTCCTGATGACAAGGGAGGTGTATGTTTAGCCACTGACTGGCACTGGCCCAGGCTGCTTAGCCTGGTACTTTGGAGTGCTTTGCTGTCATTTAGGCTCCTCACTTACTGGTTTAACTATCATAAAATGCTAGGTAGCTTTCTGCATGGTGGTAAGGAGAAGTGCCTCATGCAGGCGCTGCACTGGGCTGTGCTGCAGCAGTTGTAGTGGAGGCAACTCCTTATGGAGACTGTTTTTTTCCACTCAGCACCTGGCTGTTCCTTCTGTAGATGCTGCATATTGCTGCTTGCTGCCCCCCTGAGCAAGAACAGACTGCTCCAAGTTCAAACCAAGCACCTGCTCTTCTTGGGCAATGATTTTGTTTCTACAGTCATTAGCTCTTTTTGGAGATGCTGATTATCATGACTGGTAGTGTCCCTCTGCTTGCAATACAGGTTCTATAGCAAGCACTCAAGTGTGCTGAGTAATTAGAAAACTGTCCTAAAATATGTGAGTGCTGTCACTATCTATCTTGATGTTTGTGTCTCTAGCAGTGTTGCTGCTCAATTACTGTCTTTGTTACCCGTCTCTGCTTTCAGATGTGTTTATGTGCGGGAGAGAGATGTATTGCCTTTTCTTTTTGATGCATAGGTTTTCAGGGAAAGGGATAAGAGCATAGTTCTGAGTTTATTTAAAGGCAGAGACTTCCAGCAGCAGTGCAATGTGAGCACCCAAACCGAGAACCTCAGCATTAGGGGCTTAGCAGATGGATTGAAGAGTGCAGGCAAGATACTCAGCTGTGGTCAGCCGTGGTTTTGGCTGGAGCTCTCGTTTGTGCCCACCTTTTCCCTCTGCATGAGGTTGCTGTACCAATTTGGAGGCTCAGGTGTCCCCAGTATGTGGAGGAAGACCTTTCACTCTCCAAGGCTTCCTTGCTTGAGGCTAGCTAACTGTCTTCTAGGCTACAGAGAGTATTTTCTGGTAAGAGGTGATTACAGCAAGAAAATACCCAGTCTGCAGGTCTCCACTGCATATTGTGTCTATGGCATAATAAATGGGAGACTAGGTGGGATGACATTACAGAGCTGATGTCACTTATCTGCAGCTACCTGCTAAACCTTAGCTATCTTGAGTAACAGCAGCAGAGCAGCATGCCTTCGGGGCCCAGTGCAGAGCCTCCAGGGACGGGGCTCCCTTGCACTTGCACTCTTCTTCATAAGTCATTAGCTCTGCTCAGGCACTGCTGTATCCTAATGCTGGGAAGATGTACTTTCTATTAAATGTAGTCAAGCATGGTATTTAACTTAGACTATAATTTCCCTTGTTTACAAAGTGTGGGAGTTGGCATCAGCATGGAATACTAAAAGGGGCACTGTCAGGGGTACTGTCACTCCCCTGAAAAGCAGCTTGTGTGGACCTGTCAGTGACCTGCCCTGCCTCTGCGCAGCTGCTCTGGGAGCGGGGATGGATCCCGTCTCTGTGTGATAAGAGTTAATTGCATTCTTGCCTGCAAAAGCTCAATGTGGTTATGGGGATGTTATTTGTTCATACCTGAGTGGTAGGTGGGTTAGAACAAAATGACCCTGGTCTCCATACAA
Source organism: Eudromia elegans (assembly GCA_003342815.1). Classification (NCBI taxonomy): domain Eukaryota; kingdom Metazoa; phylum Chordata; class Aves; order Tinamiformes; family Tinamidae; genus Eudromia; species Eudromia elegans. The sequence goes on from PTEX01000017.1 coordinate 1,696,666, forward strand.
ATAAATAAAATGGTTTGCCGTTTAGACTGTGTTAAATAATGTTTAAAACCGTTTCCCTTTCTACACTAATGTCTCTAAGCTTTGAGACAATTTGGGTTTTGGTAGCAAATTGCTGTGGAGTAGCTCTGTTATGAGGATGAAAAAGAAAACCTTCACATGGGATTTTTTTTTTAATGATGACAATATTTTGGGTTTTCAACAAAAAACTCACAAGTCCAAGCACTAATGTCTGCTTTTCAGCATCTTGATGCAAAAAATTTGAGCAGATTGAGCAAAAAGAGTGTTTCAACTCAGTTTCCACCTAATCAGCTGAGATATGGAGAGCTTGAGAATATGAAAACTGAGGGAAAAGTGATGTTTATTTATTTAGTTTTGCCCTCCTAATGGACTCCCTTTGTAGAGCTCTAATCCATACACAGCAATACCTGTATGGGTAGAATTGCTTTGGCAGCAAAGACTGTCCAGAGAGAGCAGCCTGTGCACATGTGGTGGCTGTAAGCCAGGCTCCCTTGTCTTGCAGGCTGCTGGAACAGGCTGAGCTCTCAGCCGCCATTGCTCCAGGACATGCGATTCGTGCAGGCAGTGCTGTCCCTGGCAGCCCTGGGCCTCACCCCCCAAGCTCAGGAGCAGCTCAGGAGCTGTGCAGGACCTGGTGTTTGAGGGGATCACATTGCAGCAACTCTTGCAGTTTAGAGGGATGCAGCACAAGAAACACAGTCCTGCCTTCCTGAGGATTATGAAGCTTTCCACACAAGGAGTAGCAAGAAGTGATGTGGCTAGACTTCTGTGGTGTCATGAGTCTGCTCCAATTCGTATATGTGTTGCAGAAGTCTTTTATAGATTAAGGATGACGCTTGAGGTCCTAAGTCCTATTAACATCTCAAAATCAAGGTGTCAGTGTCTACACTTTGTTCAGTCAGGCTGATCTGGTCTTGCTCTGCACTCTATGTTGTTTGCCAAAGGTGGTTTTTCAGTGAGGTGAAATTGGTAAAATGAGGGTTTTGGGTTAATTCCTTCCCTGTGTACTGTCTTGTGAGCATCCTGCTGATTGTGCGATTCGTTTCAGTAGGATCATATCTTGAGTCTGATGTGTTTGCCCTGCCCAGTACCATGTATTACAGCTCCTATTTTTCTGTTAGCTTGTTTCTGCCTTGCTTACCTTCACTTCACCTTAGGCAGACAGAGCAAAAAAAAAAAAAAATCGACAGTATCTGGATAAATCCATCTGGTCTCTGTCTCAGCCTCATTTAACCTCCCATTGAAGAGATTGTATCACATGGTATTCAGCTGAAACCTATTACCTTGCATGCCCAAGCATATCATATTGAATTACCTTCACTCGCAGGCCTGGAGTGTTTGCTAATAGCAAATGGCATCTTTTAAGTTTGAAGTGATTTATTAGAATGCACTTTTATTTCTTTGTGCAGCTGGGGTTGTGTGTTTGTTTTTTAAACAAAGCGCAGTGAGAGAATGCAGATGGGCTCGCAGAAAAGGTCAAGAGAAGCTAAATGGAGGCACGTTTCACAAGTCCTGAGTGCAGGAGTGCCAGGCACTGCCCTTTCTGTGTATTCCCTTGCCTTGCTACAAGCCCCAGGCAAAGCAAGTAGTAATACCTGAGAGGGGCTGTGTATGGAAAGGGTCCTAAGAAGTCTCGGAGAGCTGTTGTTGCTCCTCATGCTGCCTACATGCGCCTAGATTGCAGACTGAGCTATCATTCAGATGTCCAGCTACCTGTGCTTTCAACCATCTCTTAGGAAAGAGGTGCTGGTGCCACAGGCTGCCCCAGCTGCTGCACCTTTATGTTTTTCCCTGGGTGAATCTGTGAGAAATTACTGATTTTTCAGGTTCTAATGGCAGAAACAATTGCTTGTGTTAACTGCTGTTTCTGATGTTTTGCTTCAGGTGGAGGGTAGCAATGGCATGAAATTGCTGTAAAGGAGAATATCAAAAGCCTGTTATGGAGATTCAAAATTCCCTCCTCCATCATCAGCAGAAGCATAACAGCCTCTCTGTAGGTCTGTGTCAGATGTTCTAACTAGTAAGTGGCAACCGGCCTCAGATGTAATAATCACCTCAGGGGCAAGTAGCCGTACTGACTTGCAGTTTGTAGACCAAGTCTTTAGCCTCATGTTTCTTTTTTCTTATTTTCTTTTCTGTCCAAGTTTCACAGTAACATTGTTCTTAGTTCAGAGTGATGAGAGAGGAATATAGATTCCAGGTAGAAAATTCTGTGACTGTAATAAATCAAAGTCAGTCAGTTTGGGACTGCTGTTTTTCAGGTGTCATTCCTTGAAGATGTGGCGACAAAAATCAAATGGTTGAGTTTATTCAATTAAAGCTCATACCAGCAATGGGAAAGTCTGATAATGTAAAGAATCTGCATCAGTATTATTAATGTGGAGAGAAAAGGTGTTTGCTGTCAGGAAGCAGTGGAAGTCAGGAGACAGCAGAAATCCTTACAGGTGCCCTACTCTTCATCTCTCTTCCCCCCAGTCTCCGTTTTTAGTAACCAGATAAACTAATCTGATGTCTCTGTAAGATCAATAACAATGTGGAGCACATAATAACAATCTGGAAAGCTTTTGTCCCTGAGTGAAGGCAGTGTGTCTCTAAACTTGACTCTTGTGAGCAGCTTGCATCCTGATAGAGCCAGAGAGAGGTGGTGTGGCACGTTAAATGAAAGTAGCCTGTAGCTTGCTCCTGCTCACCTCCCACTGCACCCACCTGGAGGCTTCTATACTTACATAGATTGGAATTGGTATTTTATACTAGACTTTGAGAGTTGGAGGTGACTTCCATGCAGGGGCCTGTGTTCTCTTCTGTGTACTGCCACAGAACTGGGGTACTGCCCTTTGTGAATAAGTCACATAGGTGCCTTTGCACATAGGAGCTGTTGAGGTGACTGTGGAGAAGAAAGTGATGCCTGGCATGGGGCCTGTGCTCTTTGTCATCTTTTTGGGTCATGAGCTCAGTTTAGCATAGGTCTGACAGCGAAGAGTGAAAGCTCTTGCTGCCAGTGTGGTTGCCTGGACACTTAGTGGTAATTACCTGCTTAGAGCACTGGTCAGAACCTGAATGAGTTTCATCTGTTCCAGGATGGGCGTTCATTACTGGTTGTGCTCAGCTGGGTCAGCACGCTGTGCCATGCCACACGTGTGTCCGTGGTGCAGCGGCTGCTCCCTTGGGCCAGTTCTAGCGGCTCTTTGCAGCATTAGCAGGAGCCATTGCCTGGTGACTGGGAAGTGGGCTTCTCGTGCAGAGATTGAGCAGTGTCAGTAAAAGAATGAGGAGTAGTACCATGTGTCATGTTGCAGAGACAGTGCTTGAATTAGCTGCAGGGAGGCAGCAGCATCAAACACAGAATCTACAATATTTATCTGCCCAGTGCGAGATCACTATCAGCCAGTGTGAGGGGGAGGAGGAGGCTTGGGGAATGCTATGCATAATATTTCACACTTCCTTGCAAAGTCATGTTAATTATACATAATGCAGAGTAACCCGCTGCCTTCTGTGGCCTTTCCCTCTCCTCTGCTTCCCAGATAACTAAAGGCCAAGGAAGTCAAAAGAACCACTTTGCCCCAGTAGCAAAATGTAGCCACCTCTGAAAGGGGGACAGCAACTGCTTCCCAGCACAGTGCGGTGCTGCAGGAGCATGTGGGACAGGGAGGGGTACTGCGTGGCACGCCTAGGCTGGGCTGGCTGAACCGGATAGCCCTTGGAAAGAGTTCCTGCAGAGCAGATAACCTTCTCAGAAAAACACAACTTCCATAGCCTGTGACAGAGAGTACTTGGATTTTAAAGGCAAGGGAGAGTTTGTTGCTGAGAGGAGTCCTCTGATTCTTGCAGCAACTGGCCACGCTCCTATGAGGCACTTGTCCTCTTCCAAGCTGTGTGCGTACGGCTGGGCTGCTGTTTGCGGCACTGGACTCAGGCCTGAAAACAACTGAGCATCTTCACCTAGGGCCTGGCTGCTGACCAGCATCCCCCTTCTTTCTGGAGAATGTGGAAGAGCGTGAGCAGCTGAGAGATGGATGAAACAAAACTGTGAAAGGCAAGAGGAGCTGAAATAGCAGCATCAATAGCAGGTCCCAGATAATGGTCTAATTAGCGCATACAACAAATTTACGCTATTGACTCCTGTTCTTTTGCCCCCTCTTTTCCTCTCCCCTGTCATTGCTGTCTTACCAGGTAGTGAAGGGCTATGCTGTCTATGCCTCCCTTCCCCCTCCTCCCCCATCTCTGAGCTTTTGAGGTTTATTTACTGCCTGCTTTGACTTCTCCAGAGGATGTTTATTCTGGGGCTTGGGCCAGTGTGCGTGGGAGGGAGGCTGGGCGCAGAAGGGGGAGGGAGGCAAGTCAGCTGTTTGGCTTTTGTAGCTTGCTAGAGGCCTTGGGAAAGTTTTGCTCTTACTGCATGTCCATAGTTGTAAAAATGAGAATGATGTTTGCCAGACTAGAGGTTGGGTTGGGGAAGCTGGTTGCTTGTTATAGGCTTAGAAAACTGTGAAATATATTTGATAGGGGCAAGGATTATCAGAGGAGTGGAGAACACGATGCATCTGTCCCTGCCTGTGCTCTGCCGTCACACTGCCTCTCTTCCACTGTAACAGAAAGGCTCTTTCTTGTCATTCAGGCTTGAGTAAAGTATTGCCTTAATGCTGTCATCTCCACCACTGCCCACGACCGACTAGCTCCCTGTGGCTTTGGCCTTGCTTAGGTAGCTTTGGCCTTGCTTGGGTGTACAGGCAGGACTCTTGCATTTGAAATCAGGCCAAAGATGCTGAAAGCCTGTAGCTTTGCTGAGTTTGAAATGGTTGCCAGGTCCTGCTTTGTGGCTAAGGGGATCTGCTTCCTGCAGGTCTCCTGGGGAACAGCAACTGCTCCTCTCCCCTGGCTGCACCGCAAGACTGAGGCTGCAGCAAGGAGGGAGAAGGATGCCCAGTCTGCAGTTTTGTGGCCTGTGGTTGAATGCTCCCTTCTGAGTGGCGGCTCTGCTGCTCACTGGTTGTGGGGGATGACGGGCTGACTGGCACTGTGAGCAGCTGACAGTCTGTTGACTTACTCATATTAAATTTGATATAAATTCTGTAAGGGTGCAATGATTAGAACATTATTAATGCTGATGAGTCTTGTCCTAAAATGACTCTCCAGATTAAAAAACTTGAACAAACACATCTGCAGTCCCCAGGCTTCCTGGCCCCATAGTCCCTGTGTTGTTCTGGCTGCTGATTTGCAATTCAGAGTTTCATGTCTTCCCAGCCTTGCCCTTCTGACGGGCGGCGTCTGTGTTTTGAACTTGCTGGGAATGGCTGCAGCCGGGCTCTGAGAGGCTGACATTCTGAAAGCTGTCAAGTACACTGAGATATTCTAGGTGTTTTCAGTTGAGAATTCAGCTTTGCTGTAATGAAGCTGTAACAGAGACCTTGGAAGAGGTTTTAGTGGAATCAAGGCGTTACTGACTAATCCCTGCTTGCAGCAGTTGCTGAGATTCCATTTCCTGGACTTTTTTTTCCTTCCTTCCTTCTCTCTCTGTCTCTCTCAGCCTTCAAGCCCAGCAAAGTTAAATTGAGAGGCATGAGAGCTGCCTAGCCCAGTTTGGTGTCAGTAAGGAGGAGGCTGTAGAGAGGGGACTGTTGAAGCAGGTGGGATGGACATGTGCAGACCTTCCCAAGCCCACACTGTGGCAGGGCCTGGGCTGCTGGTGCAGAGGGTTGTTTGTTGGATTCTATCACTGTATCATTACAATGCCCAGCACCAGGCAGGTGGCAGAGGCTCTGGGGTCTGCAGTGCTGTTCTATAACTGGGAGAAATGGTTCAAACTGCCTCTGGAGTTACAGTTTCTCTGCCCAGGTGTATCATGATCTGGCTTTGGGAGTTAGCTTTGAGTGTACACGTCAGGCATGTCATGCCTGGAGGAGCTCAAGGGGTCTAGTGGACTGTGCAGGGAAGGCTGGTGGGAGCAGTCACTATTGTGTGGGCTTTGGGGAGGAGCTGGAACAGATGTTGCTGTTTCAGAAACGCCACCTTGATCTGGCACAGCAGCAAGAGCGAGAGCTTGGAGTGTTTGCTTTTTAAAGCCCTGTAATGGAAATGCTGTCTCTCATTATGTGAGTGTGTGTAGAGCTGATGCACCTTCCCAGTGCTCGGGCAAGGACAGATGCTGCAGGCCCTGTGCTGGGTGCAGCACAATGGGCTGTGGGGATCTCACCCTAACAGCCCAATGTGGTTAAATGCAGGTGACTTTATGCAGAGTGCTGCAGGTCTGAGGGAGAAGGCAAGAGCTAGAGGGAGGACTTCAGCCTGGATGGGTTTTTCCTTCCCTGCTTGGAGAAGGGAACTGTTCTGTGTTCCTTGGCAGAATGGGCTGCAGGGCGCTCTGAGGCCTGGCATCCTTGCATGGCTGGGAACCTGCAGGCCCCAGGGAGTGGGATGGGTCCAGAGCCACTGTTACTGCCGAGATGCTGTCTTGAGAGCAGAGGAATAGCCACAGGTGCAGTGCACATCTTGAGTCTTTTGAGGCAGCCAGTCTGTCTCTCTCCTCTCTCAGAGGAGCTAATTATGGTGATAATGAGGCAGAGGTGCTCAGGCTACCCTGGGTTTTAATGGCTCTCCTGCAAAGTTTCTGCTACTTTTCCTGGAAAGACAAAAACGATGTGTTTGGAAGATGCATGTTTGGGCTGGCAATAGCTGGGCATGCAGCAGTGGGAGCCAAAGGCCTGGCTGTGCGGGTACCTCTGCACAGCAGCGTGCTGTGCTGGCCTGGCTCACTGAAGGCCCCCAAGAAAGCACATTCACTGGGCAGGTCCTGGGGAATGGAACGCTGCTTCCCAGCATGATGTGTCTGTTGCTCTTACCTGTCTCTGCTTCTCGGCCCAGGCCTCATTTGGTCTGTCTGCTCTGGCTTTCTGTGCCCCTGTGGGTGGCACATTTTGCGTGGCAACTCCAAGGCCAAGTATGGGGCTTTAGGCCTGGAGAAGGGCAAAACACTCAAACCACCTGGGAAGCAATTAGCACAGAGAGGAGCTGGCACTGCAGAGTGACTAAGCCTGCTGTCTTGTGTGCAGATTGCTTTGGGCTCAGCTGTTATTTAAGTAGCAACTGTTCTCATTTGGTAAGAACATTAATGTTTCACTGCACATTTTCTTTTATCACTGTCAAAGCCTTTTGCTCTGTGGCCTAAGACAGGATAAAGGATAAAAGCCACTGCGGGTAAGAAGCAGGTGACCTGCTAGCTCTGTGGTGCTAAGGACATGACTGGGAATTTACTGCCTAGGTCTTAGTGTGCCAGCGAGTGGAAGGAGCAAACCAAGAGCCCTGGCAGCGAGTGCTGCTGCTCCGGGGAGACAGAGCCTGCTTAGCACGAGGGGGCATGTGGCACTGGCTGGTTTGTGTGTGTGTTTGTGTGTCTGTGGCCAAGCTGGACCAGAATACTCTGGAAAAGATGGGGTGGGGGGGTGTAGAACACTTAAATAAAATATCTAAATAAATCTTTAATATTTCTAATTGCAAATGTACATAAATTGCACGGCCACATCATTTCTTTGCACACCAACAACTTTCTCTGTACATTATTACATAGTTTAAAAGGAGCTGAAGGAGATTCAGCAGACACTTTCACTTTGCGCTTTTCTTTTTGTTTTTAAACATACTTACAAAATTTTTTTTCTTCTTTATAAGAGGATATAAAACATAGCAACTGCTTATCAGGAACAAGTATCAGCCTAAGCAGATATACAGAGAGAAAGAGGTATATCTTAAGACACAGTGATGTATGATAAAGGAATACGTGAACATGGAGACTGCACTTTTGGGGTACTTGTAGTTGAATGCAGAACCACATGAATTTACAGCGTTGTCACAGCTCACGTAACCTGTGAATATCTATGCTTGAATGTGGCACCCTTTTCCAAAGCTTGACTGTTGTGAATGGTAGAGAACATCCTTGGGATTGGATTTGGTTTGTAAAGCCCGAGTTGCATGTTTGCAGGCTTCTGTCAGTCTCCCTCTCTCCAGCCTCCCCCGACTGCTCCCTCCCTCCCCCCCCAATACAGTTTACCCCAAGGAAAAGAAAAAGGCAATGGTTCTCTTGGTAGGGGACCGTCAGGGCTTGACTGGGTCTCCGTGCAGGGCTGGTATTACGCATCCAAGCCTTGTGGCAAAGCCATCTCCTCTGAAACTGCCCTGAAGAGGCAGAGACTAGTTTGGAGCTGGACAGTGTCCAGTCTCTTGTCCAATTACGGACTCTCTTGGTGGCCCTTGCAGTCTGACCAGGGCTAGAGCCCCGTCCTGGCCCAGAGTGTGGTTGAGTCGTAGGTTGCTTTGAATGCAAAACATTAAGGAAAAGGTTGAACATAACCGTTGTTGCAGGTGAGAAGGATACAGTGCTGCACAGGAAACCCCATGGACAATGTCACAATTTTTCCCTTTGCATTTTCTGCTTAACACTTTGAAGGCAAAGCTACATCTTACTGAAAGGAGAGTGAGCTTGGTGGAGCTGCTGGAGTACCGCTGTCTGTAGGAACTGCCTGCAGAATAGTTGCTCCGGGACTACTCCCTTTGCCCTGGGATTGCTGTGGGAATGAGCTCCTTGCACACTTCATTCATGAGCCAGTCCTTACGGCTGTCCTGACAGAATGAATCACTGAATTAATTCAATCGTATGATGTGACTGAAAAATTCTTTCCTTGTTTGTCACAGAGTAGGCTTTGGTATGTTTTCTGTTGCCTCACTATGGATGTGAATAACTGACAAACCCCGCTGTGCCCTCTCAACTTGGGAAGGGATTACTTGCTGATTGCTTTCCTAAGAGAGCCTGTACTGCCTCGGTCAGGTCCACCAAGTCCCCTCTCCTTTCAGGAACATTCATAGTAGCAGAACCCATGTCTTGTATCCCACAGAAACCTGCCCGGCTCTGTGCCAGGCCAGTGGAGAGCATGTCCGCACTATGCAGTCAGCACTAGAAAAGAGCAAAACCAGAAAACAGAACCAACCGGACTCCAGTGACAATGCAGAGTGGCACAGGACTCTTTGGATGGAGGCAGGATTTGCTTAAATTGGTGCAAAAAGGGCTGGTGAGTACACTGCAGTAATTAGTGGGCATGGGGAAGGAGTTCTGTCCCACCAATCTTTTGGCAGTAAACTTAAACCTTAACCCCTGGCCAAATGACAGTCTGCAGTAGACCTTGACATACTGGTTAGTCCACTTCATCCCCTTTTCACAAAACTTTGCTCATATTCAGAAGTGTCCACTACAGTGTTTTGTTTTCAAAATAAAAATGAAAACTTTTAGTTGAGGTGGGCCAAACCCAAAGCTGGATCTCAGCTGACTTCTGTCCCCTCCCCTTCGCTCAGCTCACAAAAGGAAGGAGGCAGAAATTACAACCTGGGGGCTGGATCCAGTTTTCCTAGGTTGAGTCCACTTCTCCAGAACAGCAGTGAGATACAGCCAAATCCTGACCAAATAAGCAGCACCAGAAGTAAGTTACTATATACAACTGTTAGTGAGATATACGTTACAGTAAACACTGAAAACATTTACCAAAAAAAAAAAAAAAGACTTGTATTAAGATAAAAATTTGAGTTTTTGTTTTGTTTACACTTTTACAAGTTTGCACTAGACCAACCAGCCTCTTACTGTAGAAAGCGCAAGAGTAAAAAGAAAATGGAGCAGATCACAAAACATTACGTATAGTGGTTGCTTTACTCTGGTGCTGCAGGCACCTCTGTGACTTGTCTCTGGTATTGCTGTACCACATACCAGCTTTGAGGCCACAATCACAGAACCTGGCCACACTGCACTCACACCTGCAGCTCTCACTCGCATTCAGTGGCACACGCACATCCATACACAGACACACACACATTTACAGTTTATAAATAACAGAAACACAAACTGAAATAACAGAGCTGAGCCTAGATCTTATTAGAACCTATCCCCGGACTTCTGCAGGGAGTTCATAGTTAGGTCCAGTTGTTGAAGCTTGTGTAAGGGAAGCAGTCATAGGGGAAAACAGGCTTGGGGAGGGGCCCTCTACTGTAAAGAGACTTCATCCTGATTTGTGTTTCTTTTCATACGAGCTCAGAAAATTAAGCAAGAACTCTGTAAAGTGTTGGCTTTAGAACTTCTAAGCATTTAATAGGTCCCCATGAAAGGACTTATGTATACCTGCTCTTTGAGCAGAACAGTTTGTGTTCAGCAATTTGCACGTTAGAGGTTGACCTGAAGTTTCTGACAGATCCTGGGAGAGAAAAAAAGGGGGGAGTGGGCCGGGAGGGAGAGTTGCCTTGGCTTGTTTGTGGTTGAACAGAAGATGAAATGTACTGTTAGCTTCAGCACTGGACAATTGTTTTGTGGGTGTTTTCCTTTTTTCCAGCTCTTGTGGAGAGCACTGACTTTGCATCCCAAAATTACTTCCATGTATGAATGGAAACATGTTCCTGGTGGGGCACCCGCCCCCACGCCCCCTTAGTGTTTCCATTTGTCTCTGTTCTTTTTCTCTTGAGAAAACTTCCGTCTCTTGCAACACAAATATTTCAGAACTTAAAACCAATCAGGTCTAAAAATATATCTCAGGGCAAGAGCAGTTTAAAATAGTCTTTTTGCGAGGCTCTTACGATGCATTTGACTCTGAGACAATGGCAGAGGTAAGTGTACGTACCAAACTGTTCACAGTACCCTGTGCATTTCCTAACCTGCCTGAGTCTCTCCAGATGCAACCTTGGCAGTTTTGTGAGCTTCTTCAAAGCCATCTGTGCTAACTCTCCAGAATTGAAAGGTGACTGAAATGCCATAAATGCTTAGGTATTACTTTCCTCTGAGGAGCTCCTTGGGGCGTGCTGTGAGACTGAGGCGCTGCAGGTGTTGGCTGTGTGTGGAGAGAGCGCAGATCACAGTGACACTCTCACTCCTCCCAGCACCACAGCTGCAGCACGTGCAGCCTCCCTGGACTTGGACCAGGCCTTCCAGGGAGCAGAAAAGCTTTCAGGAAGAAAAAAGCATCTTAGAGTTCTAAAACAACTGCGTGTGGAAGAATGCTGTTAATGAGCTGTGGGGCAGTGTGGCAACACAGTGCTCACTGGCAAACAGTGTCCTGTGTGTGCAGCCCAGGTACTGTGCAGGTGGAGACCGTACCTGAGCTGTGCAGAGCTCAGTGAACATCCTAGGCCCTTTGACTGCATGGCAGGAGGAGCTAGGACAAGCATTCAGCAGTGTATTAATCTTTCGTGGGAGGAACAGGCAGATGTCCTGTACACTGTACACTTTTATCCGTGTCTCAGAGAAATCTCTGGCTCTTGGTATGAATGGCCTGCTCTGAGCCTGGGAGGCACGAAGTACTAACTTAGAAAACACAAACGGACAAACACACCGTGGCGGCAGGTCAGCGGCACAAGCCCCCGTTAAGGAGGCGACCCCTCCGCTGAGCACATCGTGTCTCAATGTGCCGATCTGCATCTCTCAGCAGTTAGAAAAGTCTAATCCTGGCTTATGCCTGCACAGTGCTTCCTGACAAGGGGGCTTTCGGTGGTGGCTGCTGTTCCTGTCGGTTACTCCCTTATGACCAAGTTTTACATTCTTCGAGCCGGTTAATATCCATGCAGTGCTCATTCCCAATTTAAAGAGGACAGTATTCCAGAAAATGGGCTGTTTTTTTTTCTAATGCATACTGTGAAAGAAAAAAAATACAATTACCGATCTTCATGGTTCTTCAGGGCTTTCCTTGTTTGCCTGCTATTCTCCCCACAGCTAGTTAAAAAAATACCTCTACACAGAGCATTACATCCCCATAGTGAACCCATCGTCAAGCAAGGCCTGGCCTTTTCACGTAGCCTTTCACTCCCCGCCTGGCACAGTGAACTCCACGCAATCCAGCCAAGGTGGATTCACAGCTCAGGGGCCAGGCTCAGGCAACATTTACTTTATTGCAGAGCTAGACAGGTAGGGGCACAGTGTGCTGGAATTACTGCCCTTCCTTTTCCCCTTTAGTTGTGAGAGAAGCAATAAAGAGAGGACACAAGGAGCTGCTCACCAGGTGTCAGCTCCCATTCCCTCCGCTTGCATGCAGTGGCCTTGAGTGGCTCTACTCCCCATGGCCATCCCAAGACCACAAGAGGAGCCCCAGCAGTACCAGTCAGAACCTTCTGCAGTGTCCTGACAGCGTGGCCCCCTGCATCTCCCTCTTCGGCTACCACATTGCAGAGAGCCCTGATGGCTCACGTAGACCGTGTTCCCTGTGAATTAAACACTGATTGGCTGTGTAAATGCCCCACTGATAGTCACACTGTGGTAATGTCAGAGTGACCTCAAAAAAGCCAGGTAGGAAAAGATTCCTGAGCTCTGGCTTTGCTTTCAGGAGCAAGAGCTGCGCTCTAGGGGAGTCACGGGAGGGGTGGCTCAGGTGCCACTGGGCTCTGCTGTCCCAGCAGGACCTTCCCACCCTCCCTGAGCCCTTCCTGCTAGCAACCTGCCCTGAACACACCCTAGTTACACTGGCTGGGCCTTGCCTGCGCCAGCTCTGCCCAGCTCCCTTTGCTTACTGCAGTGACAAGGGCACTGTTCCTTGCTGGGAGGGTTGAGGCATGTCCTTTGGGCAGTTTGGAAGGAAAAGGTTACTTTAAACATTAAACACTGATTTAAATTCAACAGTGACAGCAATTCTTAAATATATGGTATTTCCTTATGCCACTCATCTCACACTCGGTCTTTTCGTCCCCTCAGTGTGCTTGCATTAGCATCTCCCACAAAGGCTCAGTCAAGTGCGCGGTCCGCAGTGAGGAGCTGGATTCTCTGGGGGAGGGGGAGAGAGCAGCCGTTCTCTGAAGCCGGGGCTCACACCTGCTGCTGCACGGTCTGTCTGGCCAGGCCTCCTCCTGCGGCAGCGCCCTCCACGCGTTAACAATTACTGCTGTTTCTGAATTCGCCATTTTCTGTAATCTGCAATTTAGTTGGGTTTGTGGGGGAGATCCCATTACGTGTCTGCATGCTGTACCTCTCTTTCAGCTGAGTAAGGGCGCTCATTAACCGTGCGTTGGCAGCATCCAGGGAAGCAATTCGTTTCTCCTGCAAACAGGCAGAAGGGCAAGTAAGTGGAAGTACATGAGGCCCGATTCTGTGATGCCAGAACCAGTTCCAAAAGGGCAACCCTAGGATCTCTTGCATCAGGACCTCTTCTTTAACATTCTTGGGTGTTTTTTTTTTTAAGGACATAATTTCTTGAAATCCACTGCTGTTAACAGGTCTGTAAATGTGTGTAGCTCATATTTTTTAACCTGTTGCTTTCCAAGCAAGCGGTCATCTGGTAAACAGAGGCAAGAGAGCTCTCCCTGTGCTTCGAGCTAGCAACACCTAGAAGCCTCAGTCAGACTTGACAGCTGTAGTTGTTCCCGTCTGAACTCTGGTGGTTCAAGAGAGGTGTGCATTCGCTTCCATGACTCTCTACTGAAAGCCTCTAAAATTCTGGTTTGGGAAGAGTGATTTTAAGAACACCATCCTCAGCTAACTGCCCAGCACCCATATCTGGGCCAGTGCAGAAGAGCAACAGTCCTGGGGGGTTAATGTTCTAGTTGCGGTGTGACTCCTGTCGCAATGGCAGGTAGAAGGTTCCCTGGGTCTCTGTTCTCAGAATGGTGCTAGGAACAGGAAATCCCTATCAAACCAGCTGTTGTCCTGAGCGATGTTGCTTAACAGAGCCTCTTTCTAGTTCTCTGTGATTAGCTGCTTGTCCCACAGAGGTTTTTAATGCACTAGGCTTTTAAGTAAGTGGAATTAAATTCATTTTAAATTCATCATGTTCTAATAAATTCTGAATAGAAAATAGAAAAATAGAAATAGAAATAAAGCAATTTCTCTAATTCTCAGCTATGAAATTCACAGCACCATTTCTGGTCTGTCTGTAGTTGTTAGCTAGATTTTAGAAGAGGAATCCTGCTCTCACTGTCTCTCAAGATGGTTATTTATGTCAGCATTTAATTGATTTTGTTAGTGTAAATTAATAGTTTAAATGACTTGTGGCCTCCCAGGACATCCATAATGGCAAGTACCTTGCTCTCACTGACTACTCTTACAGGTACTCTACATTATAAGGCTGGGAGAAAATGCTTCTGTGTTGCAATCTGATCCTCCCACTGCTCTTCTTTGTGACATTGAACAAGTCACCTTTCTTCCTTGCTCTGCCCATTAGCAAGAGGGAGTGAAAGCAGTTTGTGCGTAACTTTCTATGACTGTGCCTGACACTGTACAGATTGAGATGACTAAAAGCTAAAAACTCTTAATTGTGGTGGGTTTGTGGTAACAGCCTGGCCCGGAACACACAGGGTGGTGCCGGCCTGGGACAGGGTGACTGGTGAGAGCTCATGGCAGTCCTTAGTCTGCACAGATCCCAGTAAGAGGCTCCCCTGATCTGCTCGGCACTCCCTGAGCACAGAAGTGAATATGTTGATTTACAAACAACGACGCAAATTGCAGAAAAACAGTGATTCTTTTTCAAGAAGTCTTCTGCTGTTTGATATACTTCTGAATTAGCTATAGACTAAATTAGCTTGACTACTGACAAGTGATTAATATGGTCTATAAAACTAATCTAGAATACAGTAGCAGCACTGCAAATCTCAGGAAGGTCTATCTGCTGAGAATATACTGATCTCTGCCTAGACCAATTAAGAGATTATGGACTATATTCTTAGATTAAGAGATTATGGAACATATTTTTAGATTTTCTATAATCCACTGCCCATCTATTGTTGGAATCTACAGAGCTAATCCTAGTTATGCTAGGCCACAATCCCAGGTTGAAGCCTTTACTCTGCATGCTGGGCAGTCTTGCCATGCTTGACCTGGCCCTGTTGTGTGGCAGGGGGTTGCACAGTGGCAGACTTACCCTGAAGGTTGCTGGAGTTCTTGGCATCAGGGACTCACCTGTGCATCAATAATCTTCTGTTTGGAATCCACAGCAGCCTGCATTTCTGCATGGTCTTTCTTTAACTCCTCCTCAACTGACATCAGTCTGGCAGCAGAACAGGCAAGAAAAACACATGCTCTTAGGATGCTGAGCACATAGGCCTTGTTTGAAAAGTGGTTTATACTGCTTGAAGAGGTAGTAGGAAGAGGAGGGGCAGGGGGAAGGATCCTGTAGCCGTCGAACTTCTCACCACCCCAGACTCCTGAGAGTCCTGATAGTACAAGTTGTTTTGGAGTTGGTGACTCCAAAGCACATGGTTTCTTTACAAGAAGAAAAAACAGAAAACAACCCCCAAAATCCAAAGCACCCCCAAACAAAGGACAGCATATGGGGTAGTCTGAGTGCCTTGTATGGGAGCACTGCCGAGCATTTCTTCATCTGCTCCGTTCAGGAAATTCCACTCTCTGTCTTGCAGCGCTGCCAAGCCACGCACACCTCTAGCTCCCGTGCAGCTTGATAGGGACCCAGGAGGCTGTTTTTACCACTAAGGCAAGATTGCTTTGATCACTGCTTAGCAGGATCAAACACTTTAAAAGGGAATGGCCTTTTGTCGCAAGCATGTAGTGTCAAGAATACATTAATTACATTTGCTGGTCTCTGTCACATCCAGCTGCCCAGGCCTTAGTCTTACATATATCTAAATCAGCCACCCATGGTGAATGATTCAGGTAACTCCCTCATTTAGTTCTTGACACCTGAGGAGTGAAGGAGGCAAAGGGGTGATGTACATCTCTGAAGCACAATACCAAGAGGTGTGAAATAGCAGAGAAACAAGGCTGCAGCTGGAAGAGCCGTTGTATAACAGCTTCCATCAGCCATAAAAGGCTGAGCCCTCTCATTTGAAACTGCTTTCCGAGACATGCACAGAGGTGCTCTCAGTACCTGCAGCTGCGCATTCAAGCATGAAGGGATATGCAGTCATTACCACTGCTTCCTCTGACACACACCCCAGTATTTCAGAATCTTTTTCCCTAGGTATTAATTCTCTATACACTTCTGTAAAGGACTGCCCAAATGCTTAAGTGAAAGCAAGAGCTAAGCATGGCCGATTGATGAAGGCACATTAAAACATCTAAGTTCACTTGGCTCAGGTAGAGATGAATCTAGCTGGACTGAAAAACTCTACAGCCAGAGCAGCATAAACACATTATCCTGGGTGGGAGAAGAGATTCACAGCTATGAGTAATAGGAGGATGATGAGATCTTCAGCTAAATATCAGAACGTTTCAATCATTAGATCTACTTTGGAGACATCAGAAGAGTCAGCCTGCCAGATCCTCTGAGAGCTAGGGCTGGTCACCAGCCCCAGGTTCCCTTCCAAAGTTCTCTCTCTCAGAGTCAAGAAAATCAGAAAATTTGCTTCTCCCAAATGACTATATTGAGAGAGACCCAAAGATTCAGGGTCTGCAGAACTCAGCCTGGGAAGCTCCCACGGGCTGTAATCCAGAAGGGCAAGAATGGTACCAACACCGGAAAGGCACACGGGAAACCTGTTGCCCCTCCAAAGGAGCCTGAGCAGGGGTCAGCTCTAACGTCACAGACCCCCGCACCTGCCTTCCTCTGGTCCACAGCACTCACACCCCACCGTCCCTGTACCTGCTGATGATGCCCTTCATCTGGATCTCCTTATCCTCTTGCTGTCTCCGGAGCCTCTCCTCGCTTTCCTCAAGCCTGGCCTGGTACTCCAGCATCAGCTTCTGTGTTGTCTCCTCCTGGCATTTGAACCGTGTCTCATACTCTTCCAGCTTCTTGTTGGAGATGCGAAGCTTGTCCTGAAGCACTACTAGATCCTGCTGGTACTACAGTATGCAAGGAGAGACACAGGAGGAGAAAACATATGTGGCATGTTACCTAGTAAAACTCTGCCCTTGCCAGGATTTCCCTGCAACCCAGTCTTGCCCTTTTCCTTGCATTGGTCTATCTGCAAAACTGCATCAGATAACCCTGCTTGCTGCGATACCTCTTCCGTCGTCTTTGCGCTGCGTTAGGAGCGATGCCGTGTTCCTTTGGGCTGGCAGGTCACTGGCAGGCTCAGAGAATGGGTTGTTAGCAGAGTTTGGCATTTCACATGAGGATTCAGGTTAGAGTGACTCAATGGCAAATGCATCCGAGAGCTTCCTCAAACAGTGCAGAGCTAAACACAGGCACAAAAGCTGCATTCATGGGGTTTTGGGTTTGCACATGAGCTCCACAATCTACAGCAATAAACGCAGGGGGCCTCAGAGTTGCTGAAGGCCAAGCATGAGCTGTTAATGCTGATTCCCTCTGTGCCAGGCAGGTAACCCTGCTGCACTCACTGATGTGGGTCATTCTAGCCTCACAGCAAAGTGGTCACAGGTCTTGGAAAGTGCCAGCAGGTGCCCAGGCAAGGAGACAGAGCCCTGGGGTGCCAGCAGTGCTGCTGGCTGCGCACTGCAGGGTGGTGCCCACTGTCAGCACGGCCCTCTGCTGAGACTGCCCTGCTCGTCAGCGTGTGCATTGGTTCTGTAAAAGCCTTTCCACTGGGACTGGCAAACTGATCTCATGCAGGCAATCAGCGGTCAGATGGCTCTCCATTTGGTCACCTATCCCTTGTGTGGCTCCAATTCCACCTAGCATCCGTAGAGGATTTGAGCTAATATATAGCCAGCTATCAGTGGACTGCAGCCTGCGGAAGC
This sequence comes from Eudromia elegans, assembly GCA_003342815.1. NCBI lineage: Eukaryota > Metazoa > Chordata > Aves > Tinamiformes > Tinamidae > Eudromia > Eudromia elegans. The sequence goes on from PTEX01000017.1 coordinate 1,714,277, forward strand.
AAAGGCAGGGCCAGATTTAGCTCTCACGGGAGGGAAGAGATGTGAACAGGCTCCCAGCACAGCAGGAGCTGGGCACTCTGCTCAAAGACCCAGTGAGCAGCACTGTGTTTCCATGGCCCAGTATTTTAAACAATGCACAGGGTTCAGTGGGAGAAGAGCTGCTGCACAAAGCCAAAACCCCACAGATTCTCCTATCTGTACACATGGAGCTCAATAGAAGAATGAAGAATCATATAAAACAATTACAAAAAAAAAAAAGAGCTTTCTAACTCAGTAAAATCAGGTTCAGCAATTGCAGAAGCACAGCATACAGTACAGCTTGCTTTGATAGAGGAAAACTCCAGTGCATATCTGTACAAGAGAAAAGAGACTGAATTTCAAAAACTTATCTTTGAAAAATATTTTTTTTAAACATTTCATCTATCATAACCCTTAGAATAATTAGCATGGAGCTGATATTTTGACAAGCTGTTTAAAGCATTTCAGACAAGAAAGGATCAGATTCAGGATTTTTTTTTCAAACATGCTTTAAAGCATGTTACAAAAGGCTGCGTTGTTATTAATGGGCCAACAGAGATGTACTGAATTTTGTATTCATTAGCTAAAATGTGGCCTTTAGTAGGTCTGGCCATCTCCACCTGTGTAAGCATCTGCACAATGAACCTGTTTGTTGAGTCCTAACTTTGATAGTGCTGCCGGGGAGTTTTACTAGAAGATCAGCTCTTTGTGAGAGGGGAGCACAGCCCTCTGCTTCACGTGTCCCGATCAGCCAGCTCCCCTCACATGCAAATCCACACAGCTCTCTTAATATCAAAACACTCCACAAATTGACTGGCTGGCTGACAGCAAAAGGAACTGTGACTCATTTGGATTGAAAATTTATGATGCTGGTGGTCTCCTGAATTGCCATAGTATTCAAACCACAGCAGACAGAGCGGGAACGACTTATGAGCTGCTCTTGCCTGGGCAGAGACAGTCCAGAGAGAGACAGAAAGGCCGCAGAGACAGATCACTGCAGTTTTCCTTTAGGCAAAGCTGCCAGCAAAGCACTAAAAGGCCACAGTTTGCACACTGGAGTGATGCGGAACACAAACTCCCATACAGTTGCACAGAAGCACTGCAGTCAGACAGAAGGGAGTTGCTCAAACAGGAAAGATTGAATACCTACCCTAGCCTTAAAATAGGAGCAGCGTAAATGAGCTCAACTGATAGCAGGGGAGGCCTCAGAGACTGTAGGAGTTGTTCCTGTCTCTAGAACATTTGTCTCATTCTTGGTTACCATTCAAGTCTTACAGTAATGGGGAGAGAGATTATGCTAATGATGATCTTTAATGCCAGTGACTGGTATGACAACAAAATAACAAAAGATGCTGCATGGGAATGAGACACCAGGCTCCTGTGGGGCCTACATCTGAACTTTTGGCAGAGAGGACTTGCTGCAATACTGTCAGAATTTATAATCCTGACATGGTCTAGGCTGCCTGAGCAGGACTCCGCGCTGCAAACCCCTCGCTGCAGGGTGAGCCCAGCGCTCCCCAAGGGGAAGTGGCCTCTCGGGCTGCATGGAAGTGGAGCGGTCCATGCGAGTGCCTGCCTGGTAAAAGGTGAGCCCATTGCACAGGAGAGGTTGCCGGGAAAAGCAGTTGGTGCTTGGCAGGCATGGGGTGCACCCTGCAGTGCCTTCGTGCTGTGGCCGCTGGCAGCTGGTTGCTGGGACGGGCAGCACACGCTTGCAGGGCTCGTGGGCGTCCCCTCGCCCCCGCCTGCTTCCAGAGCAAGGGTGAAGCCTTTCGCCCTCATCTCCAGATTCAAACAAGCGCTGAGCCCTTCCTGAAGCACCACAGTGACCAAATGCAGCAATAACCCACAGCAGGGCAAACTAGCCTGACAGCACCTTCTCTTTCATTTGCTGTCTGCTGGTGTGTCTGCCAGGGAAAAGAGCTCTACCTTCTGTGCTTAAGTCTTATTCAGGGTTTTTATACATCTGGAAGCAGAGTCTGCTAATTACAAGGCTTTTTTTTTTTCCTGTCAGCTGCTACCTGATCAGACTCTGGCTCATGTCTCTGTGTTTGCAAGAATATTTAAGGAGGAGAAAGCTAGTAAAAAGTGGGTTGAACTGTCACAAACATCTGCCACGTTTTAGTAGCAAGGTGCCACACAGCCCGCCTTGCCCCAGCGTGCTCAGGCGAACAACAGTTAAGGAAGTCCTCTCTCTAGTTAGAAATTTGTTTAAATCCAACCAGGTTTTACCTTTTCTGCTTGGCTGAGCTCGTCCTTATTCCTGAGCTTATCCCTGTGCTTGGAATCTGGGTCAATGCTTTCATCTTCTAAAAACTGCATGTTCATATTCAAAAGCCAAGCAGCAGTGCGGTCCAGGGCATTGGGGTTCACAGGAGAAGGGGCCTACAATGAAACATACAACCATAACAAAAGAAAAACCTGTAACAGAAAAGGTTGTGAAGCTAGAAAGAGAAAGAATATCCTTCCAACCAAGCCCTCTCCCATGCTGCTCAAACAGCAACGAACGGGTCTGAGCTACCAGAGGGGCCTGGCAGGGAACAGGAATGAGCTAATGCCCCTCTCCTTATTTTGGCATCCTGCGGCAGCTCCAGTTCTTCATCTGCCATCCCCACTGAACAGTCCTATGAAGCTGCATGTCGGTGGGATCCGGCTGAAATCAGCAGTGCCTGGTTTCTTAGCAGGTCCTGCTGTCACCTTAGGAAGATGTGACCTGTTGAGGGGTAGAGCTACAGGCAAGCAGAGATTACTCTCTTTAGACTGCCTTACTGAGCTGCCTTTTTGATCGCCATGGAGGTTTCATGCACACGAAAGCCCATCTGCAGACTGAAATACTATTTTTGGTCATGCTGGTGCCTTCTCTGAAAACAAAGATTTCTTTTTGGATGGAGCTGCACAGGTAGGAGGCTGGAGAGGTCTGAGTGCTCAGCACCTCTGTAGTTCACGTGCAGGTTTGTTTGAGGAGCTAGGGGTGCAGAGGGGCCGGGCTGAGCGCGCTGTGCTGCGGTGCACAGCTACAGCAATGGCTGCTGCCTTGCCTCTCTGGCTCGAGAAGCTCAAAGTGAACACCTTCACCTAAGTGTTGTCCAGATGCATTAAAACCTTGAAGATGTGAACTTGCAGCTACTTCCCCTCCATCCTGGCTGGCTGTAAACTGCAGTAAATAGTTTCTCAGGCTGAACACAATGTGCATTAGATGGTCTGTCCAGAAGGAACCCACTTAACAAGTCAGAAAGACAAGGGACTGTCGCCTCCATTCTCCTCCTCTTTTCAGACAGCAAGGAAACCCAGTCCCTGGCAGCAGCGGCAGAACAGGAGACCTTGCACCACTCTGAAGAGTGGGGACTGGTTTTAGCACCTTCTGGGCTTGGGAGATTTCCCTAGCTTCTTCCAGTCTGGGCTTCTATTTCCAGAATTTTGAATCTAAATTTTCAGACTTGGCTCATGGAATGTCACATCCCCTGATTTGTGCCATTCTGTTCCTTCTTGCATCTTCAGCTCAGGCACCTGTGATGACTGCTCAGGTTTTTGCTTATGAGGAACACCAGCAGTTACCACCGTGGTTCACGTCAGCAACATAAGAACCATTGGTCCAGGCTTGCCAATTAACAGAGTTCAGACCGTGGTGCGAAGGTCATTCTACCTCTTTCTGCCTTATCTGAAGAAGTGAACAGGAGCCTGATGAGGCCTGGCCCCTTTTAAACTCAGTCCAAGAGATGAACTCACAGAGGCAGAGGGGAGCTTCTGGCTGGTCGCAGTGTTTCCAGGAATTCTACTGAAACGGACACCTCATGGGATTACCTTCTTCTCAAACCACATTAAGTACTACTATGAACAAGCAGTTTCATTAAGATCTACAGATGCTTCTAATATAAAGTAAAATATGTAGATTAAGAGCAGGAGAGGCATTTCCAGGACTTGAGCTCTTGGAGGAACCTTAAGAGGGTAGATGAAAGATGTGCAAACAAATTTGCTTTTCAAAGGTCACAGGCAGTTCTCTGCTTTTTCTGGAAGGAACTCTTGCACCAAATAGGCTGCTGCTTTGCAGAGCTCTGTGCCCCCTGTACCTAATGAGTATTGATCCACATTATACAAATGCTGCTACATGGCATGCTTGCTAATGTCAGCGCTTACGAATCAATACCCTGAGCACAGAACAGCTCCAGATAAGGCTGATAAAAGAGCCTTTAATGGGCAGCACTGACAAAGACCTCCACAGCTGCCTTGAAAAGGCGGGGTAGTTATCCAGCTGTCTGTTGCTCTTTCAGCACTGTTCCGCTTACAAGGAGCCTTCATACCATGTCCGAGGTGAGATGCTGTGAGCTCCTGTCGTCCAAACTTTGTGTTTGTATTACATCGTAAACTCTTCCTTTAGTCACCAAGAGTCCCCATTGTGTTGGATTTTTTATAGGGTTAGTTCCCTAAAAAATGAATAAACAATTCACCCATGTCAGGAAAATCAGAGGGCCCTGGGCCTGTGACCCACTGATGTCACATTAGCACCATGAGCGGCAGAACTTAATTTCTCTGCAGACCAGCATGTGCTGGGAGAGCTGAAGCACTGCAGAGCTCTGCACAGCAGCACCTTCATTCTCAATGGGCAAAGCACTTGCTCTGTACCACTCTCACCTGCCAGGTCCCTTACAGGAGGGTCTGTAAGAGCAAACGAAGTGTCTGGGAGCGCTGCAGCTCTGGTGGCACAGCAGCAAGAGCACAGGGATTCTTTATTTACACTGGAAGATTAGGACCTGGTCCAAGTCCGTGAGATGATGCTGGATTGACTATGGCATGGGATGACAGTCTGCGCATGGAGAGGCAAAGCAGTAACGAGATGGTAGAGCAGGACGGAGGCAGGGCTGCCATTGCTCTCAGGTTTCCATTAGCTGCTGTCTTGCAGCAGTCACGCTCTGACGCCCTGCATGATGGAGGAACGCAGGGAACCACCACCCCTGTGTCCCCTTCCGTGGAGGGTCTCCGTCTCAGACCAAGCCAAGGCAAGGGCCAAGGGGCAGCCCCATATGCACATGCCTCTGTGGTGCTTGCACTGACAGTGACTGAAAACCAGCACAACCTCCCCTTCCATTCAGCAATTCCACATGGCCAGTAGTTCCCCAAGACTCAGGACCCTGGTCTAGCCACCCCCGAGACTATCCTTCTCCCTCCTGGGTACAGCCTCATGACTAACCTGTTTGTGCATTGTACGCTGCTTCATCTCAGGGCTGTCGCCCTTGGAGGAGGAAGACTGCTGCCTGAGGCGGGTGCCGCTGCCGGGCCAGTCAGGCGACGAGGACATCATGCTGCCGCTGGAGGGTCTCTGGTACTGCACCGTGTTGAGCAGGGAGGGGGGCGTCCTCCCCCGGGCAGCGGGCGGGGGCGGCGGGGGTGGCTGGTCTATCCGCCTCTGCGGCCCGGCGCTGTTCTGCCGTGGCATGGTGGGCTGGCCGCCCTTCTCAGTGAGCGAGAGCTGCCGCCGGGCCAGCTCCCCCGTCCGCCGGCTGAACTCCTCGCTGCTTGCAGGGCCCGCGAAGCCGTGCTTGTTGGCAGGCAGCTCCTCGCTGTTGCTGTGCGAGCTCAGCGAGCTGTGGCACTCGGAACCAGAGTCACCCAGACCGCGCGGGGAGAGCGGCAGCCCAGCTGCCATCTGGTACACGGGGTTCTGGAAGGAGAGGGGCGCCAGGAGCTGGGGCCGGCCGGGAGCGCTCTCGCCGCTCGGCGTGGTGGGAGTCTGCCCGACACGCCGCACGGTGGCCATGCCTGTCACGCTGGTCTGCTGAGTCCGTGTGGTCCACACGCCCTGCAGTTGTCCCAGCGATGACTGACTGTCATTGAGGGAGTCAGCAGTGCCAGGTGCGCTTGCTCCACTGTCCAAGAGGCGATTGTCCTGCAAGTCCACCATGGACAGACTCTTGCTGCCATTGGACATCTGCACGTCGGGCTCATTGGCCTCTGAGTAACTGGAGCTTCGGGCAGGTGAGGGTTGGGCCCCAGCAGACCTTGTGACAAAAAACAAGTCCTTGTTTTCAGGGGTTGGAGATGGTAACCGTGTGAAATCTATCAGACTGCAGGGAAGTCAGTGCATAAGGAAGAGGAGAGGAAAACAAAAAAGAAAAAAAAAAAAAAAGAAGAGTTGTGAATGCTGCACTGGAGCAGGAAAACATTATCACTCAGAAGAAATCAGCATGGCACAGCTTTGTGGGAACAGAGACATAACCATGGCCCCTGCGGGGCACAGAGCCAAGGCAGCATGAGTGCAGGGAGGAGGAGTGCGGAGGAGTCCTGGGCCAATCCTGGGGGAAGGAGCAGGCACAGACAGGTGAGCAAGGGCATGTGAGTGCAATAGGGCTGCCCTGTGCGCAAGGGCAGCTCAGGGATGCACTGCCTGCGCTGTGCCTCGCTGGCTGTCATCTCCTGCATATGTCACCGTCTCCGCTTCCCCTGCTGTAGCCATTCTCCTGTTCCCTGTTTTATACCTAAGCAGGAAGCTTTGGGGACATGCTGTCCAGTATTTGCACAGCACTGTGGGGGTCTCGATCCGTGACTAGACCTCCAAGGATCTATGCAATGTAAATAATTAACAGTTATTATCAATAATAACTCTGGCTGTTGCTTTCTAAGCAGCAGCACAGCTAAATCCTGGCAACTGAAGGTTATCTACCTGGTCCTCCTGCTGTAACAGATTCATTCATGCAGTATTGATTTCAAGACAGTAAGAAGAAAGAGCCTTGCGGTAGCAAAATATGAATAGCCTGTGATCAAAAATGGTGTCATGTAAGCAGATATTTGGAATAGAGATTGTTAGAGATCCTCCACAGCTTCAAATTTAAATAACTATACCTCATGCTGGGAAGCATTAGAGATGAAAGCTTTGATTACAGCAAGTCCAGCTCTATTGGTGTCTTTCATTCTTAATTAATCTGTTAAATAACTTGTAGTTTCCACTTACAAACTAAGTTATTAGCAGTCTTTCTAATTGTGCTCCGATGCATATTTCATGAACAGAACATTGTAGGCCAAACTAAGCTTTCCTGTGAAGGAACACACTTACATAACTAGGCTAAAAAGTGTGTTGAGTGACTGTGAATCACAGCTCATTAGAAAAAAATGGACAGAACAGAGTTGTTGAGCCTGTCTAACTTGAGAATGGTTAGAGAAATGTCCCGACTCACATCTCCCTAAAATGCTCACTCAGAGACCTGCCAAGCTGAGAGCAGCACCGGGCGTCACAGTGGCTCCATGATGGACAACTTGCACTTACTGTCCATTTCTTGGTCCAGGGACCAACTGCAGGCAAAAAGCCTAGCGAGTGCGAGGTGCCCCCATGCTACACCTTCTTTTGCCTGTCCCTGCAGCTGCTTGGGGTTTGGGAGTAGCTGAGTACTTGGTATTTCCTTGGTATGCAGCCAAGTCACCTCTCATGTTCTTACCCAGATAAGTCATTCTCTATCACCATTTTCTGTAGCCCAGCGGAGATGCTGTTGCCGGCATTAGGAGTGGATGCAGTGTGATCAGCTGTGACCGAGACCTGCACGCAGGCCGGGTTGCTGAGCGCTGAGTTCACATCCCTCAGAATCCTAGGCAGAGGCCCAAGTTTTGTTGCAATGCCCTGAAGAGAAAAGAGGGTAGAATTATTACAAATATCTTGCTTTCCTGTTAGAGAACTGTGAGATCTGTCAGTTTTTGAGCAGAATCTGCAGTGAATTCTTTGTTACCCATCATTTACCCCCACTGTTGGGGCTATGGATTGCCCTGGGCATGTGGCTCCAGAAGCCCTTTGCTGCTGGGGGGAAAGGAAGCAGGCATATTACAGGAACAGAAAAAAAAAACCAAACCAGCCACGGCTAGGTCTGGTGCAGGTGTCTAGACAGAGATCTTTTTAATTAAAAATAAATCTTTTGAATCTGCTGGGATTGACCAAAGGCCTGATGTTCAGCAGCTCTGCCTTCTCATCCCACCTGTGCCTTTATCCTAATTCCTCTCCTCTCCCATATAATAAACAGCAAAACAAACTATACTCACCTGCCCCAGAGAGGGATGTGAAGAATAAGCTACTCCTGCTGCGTATGCAATAGGCATTGAAGTGCCAGTAACATTAGTGCCAGCTACAGACACAGACGGATGCCTGCTGGGCATGTGGGAGCTGGGTGGTGTGGCCCAACTGCACGTCCCTCCAAGCCTGCCCCTGCCATCCCCCTCAGATACCTGCTCCAGTTGAGAAATGACTTCCCAGAGCAGCGAGTGCAAAGTGGAGAGTTCCCGGCCCAGGTCGATGTAGCCTTCAAAGCCAGCTGTGTTTGAGATGGTTTCTGGATTGGAAATCTCCAGCAGAAATCTCTGCATGTTTGTCCATTCATGTTCCAGAAACTGATTCATGAAGGACATATACTCCTCTTTGCTGCCAAACCTGTCAAGACAGGAATATGAATCTTAGCTAAATCCTGTGAACAGGGGTACAGTTGACAGGTCAGGTACATATGCAGAGAATGCTAGAGCCTTTCCTCCAGCAACTAAGCTCTTTGAAAGCCTTTAGGATCACTGGTTTGCTTGCAAGCATTTAGCTTTCTCACCTTTAAGTACCTCACTAAAACTGAAATTAAGTCCAGTCTAGCCCAGCTAGGTGCTCATCAGCAGCAGAGGTAACTGTGAAGGCTAGAGACGGGGCATGGCCTCCAGATGTATGACACGTTGGAAATAAAGAGATTGTAAGACTCGCCCTAGCATGGAGATTAGGAACTAGAGGGGTGCCAATGAGTCTTCGATCCAGACTCTCATCTCTGCTGCATCTTTCATTCAGTCTTTCAGGAGAAGCCTCTTGATGAGCCTGGCACCAGGAAGGTGGCTCCTTCCACAGGCACAGAAGCTACTCCTAGCCCTGCACGTCGTGGCCATCCCTGGCATGACCGCGCTGGGGATGCCCTGGACATCCACACCTGCAGCTAGCTTTGCCTGTTTGTCCCTTCAGATTCTCTACACCTTTTCCCATTCTACCATTTCACTCGGGTTTTGTTCTCCGGTGTCTTAGAGCACAGTAGAGCTTCTTGGTTCAGTTGTACCAGCAGTGGCACATGTTGTGACAGGGATAGCAGCTGGCTGAGGAGAGGCTGTCTGGGTGCAGTGTGCAGGACAGCCCAGCTTCATCACTTTGCCTTGACTAATGTCAGCTTAGTTAGTACGGTTTCCTTGCAAAGTGCTGAAAATCTGAAAACCTTTTGCTTAGGGGCTGATCAGGACTATGGAGAACTGCTGTCATCTAGCGTAACACACTTGTATGTCTCCTGCCTGTGCCTGTGTGTGCATTCCTGTGAGCGTGTGTGCTAAGCTAGTCTCCAGATCTAAGAAGGTTTAGGTGGAAACCGTCCATTCATATTTCCAAAAGCTCATCACTGTTATCAGAGCTCAGGATAAGTAGCTCAGAGCTGCAGCCAGTGAAAAGATTTTCAGAAATCTCTTGCTTTGTTTCCATTGAGCCTGTGGGCTTAGGTAGAAATTGATAATGTTCTCATTCTCTTTTCATGCCCTCCAAGTTCAGACAATTCCATGGGAGCAACAGGAAGGGTTTCAGGGCACGCTGGAAGGAAGCAATGATGCTGAGCTCCGCACCCGCTGCTGTTCTGGCCCTGCTGGTGCCTCTGGGGGAGGTAGGCAGTGTGGGCCCCAGCCCTACCCAAACGCTGCAATTACGAGACAAACTTCCTGACTCTGCCTGGGTGTTTCTGCTGTGGCCCAGCCTGCTTTTCTGTATGGTAAGAATAGCTTGTTTTCCTGTTCAGAAAACATGTGTTGTTTTGGAAACTTAAACCATTCCCTGACCCTAGCAGTGAAAGAACAGCTCCCAGAGAGACGGGG